>JAGXCT010034547.1:0-21754 GCA_022495035.1 Philopotamus ludificatus
TACTACACTTTTTTTAAAAAAAATATGAGCATAGAATATAAAATACTGCCGAAAAAGCTGAGATGATGAAAACATATTGTAAAAAAGAAAACCCCTTCGTTTATTGGTGATTAGTAGTAACGACGAAAAAAACATTAAATTGATTTAAATAAAATATTTTTAATTTTTAACTTAACTTTAGTTTTTGTTGACTTTTTTTTTCACAAATGAATCATAGTTACAGATATCGAAGAATAATTTTAGTACAGAATAATATAATAGATTGAGTGTCGTCAGGTAGGGTTTGTGGCTGCCATGATTGTTCCTGCTAATAGCGACATTATGTCATAATTTTCCCCATGGGAACACCTTGCAAACTGCAATACCCCCGTCCCCACGCCCCCATCCCCATCCTCATTGATCCCAATCCCTCCTGCTCCGGGACTTAGTTCTCCACGGTTGTAAAGCAAATCCTTTCAGCCCGCCATACCCTCGTATACTTAATAAAATAAATAAATAACACGAGCACAAACATTATGGTTTAATCTCGTTTTACACGTGTCATTCTAAGCTAAGAGATAAAATAAAATTATTGAAAATATTTATAGCTGTTTAAAAATACACAGAGGAAAAGAAAACAATCGTAGTTAATTTTGCGAAAGTTCGCAGTGTTTATAGCGCCATGTGCGGATTACCACAATTTGTATACGGCGCGAGGGCCCGAAATAAATTCGGCCCTCACACATTTCTTTCTCGCAAATCTGGACCGAAATTACGAAAAATAATGTGCGTATAAACAAAAATCTTTTGCCCGAAAAAAAATTTACATTTGATTATAATAATGTGATTTTAAGCCCTCGTAGAACAATTTATTCTGGACGTATTTTCACCTGGCCATGTAAAAAATATGAAATTGCTGAAAATTCATTTTTAATGTGCTGAATCACATTTTAATAAACATTTACCGTGAAATATACGTATATTCTTTTAAATGACAAATTTATTAATGATTACGCTTTTAGGCACAAATTATATTTCGTCACTGTTGCCATGGCGATAGTCTCGTATCGTGCCCAATAAACATGTCATTATGTTTGACATTTAAACGCGTGATTAGAGCCCTTACACAACATGATATATGTATATTGTTATGGATGTTGTTTTAACTAAATAAAATATAGTTTATCTGAATACTTTAATATTCTTAATCTGTTCAATCGGCATCGTGTCATAATATATTGTATGTATTTCAAAACATAAGGATTCATATATTTTGAAATGTGACAGTTTGAACTATGATGGACATTTTTGCTTGTCAAATTTTATACGTTTTTTTCTTTTAAAGAATTATGTTAACGTTTATTATGGTTCATCTATTCATGGATTTTTGCAATTTATATTTTTAATATTAGCGTGAAGCTTTATATTATGTTTTTACTGTCTACAATAATTAGTTTATATTGTTTTCTCTCTATTAATATAATAATATATATAATATAATAATTCTCTATATCAATAGTTCGTAGAACCTTATTTTTTTCTATCCTCAGCCTGAATCCAGAAGTAATAAAATTCATAAGTTAATGTATTCATTTAAGAATGATTTCGTAGTATCCTTACTCTTCCTCTTCGCTGTTATCTGTGCGTTCACTGCGGTTCATACACCTTTTCTATTTTACTCCAATCTGTGCGATAATGTCCCATCTAGGTTAAGAATGAGCTCGACTCATCGATAATATCTTCAAGCTTCTTAATCTCCATTCCAACGTGGCTCTATTTACAGTCTGTAGTTTAATTCTAAGGCGATTCTGCTATTTTAAATCTTCTGTGAACGCCCTCGTTACGTTTTTGAATCCACAGACTCACCCTCAAAAACCCATTGATCTTGTTGTTACCTCTTCCTTATTCTTTGTTCTCTTGTCTTAGTTACTCAAGATTAGTACTCTCCGCCAACTCCCTTCGGCCTGTCGAATCCCCAGATTCCCGAAATCTTTCTCTTCCCCAACGCATCAGGACTGAAACATATACGCAACAGCCCTATTGTAGAGCCCTAGCCTCATCAACACTATTTTCCATCTCACCGGATCTGCCGTTACATCTTTCCAACTATCGGTCAGTCCAAATGATGCGTCGTTTCACTGTACACAGTCCAACCACTTCAGCCTCGGCCTTCCTTTCCTCCGGGGACAAGAAGGCTTGTTAATCATAAGCCTTTTTGGTGAACCGTGACCGGCCCATCGGAGTCTGGGCACCTGAAGACAGCTGTGACCCTCTATAGTCGATACAGCTCTTCGTTGCTTCGGATCCACCGTTGCCTGTCATCGAATACAGCTCCAAATATTCGATTCAGAATCCTCCTTTCTAGAATTTTCAGTTGTCGCTCATCTTGGTTTATCAAAGCTCAACATTCAGACTCTAGTATGTCAGGACGGCCCTGATAATGGTCATATATATCTCAACTTTGATCTTCCTTGAAAGGAATCTCAACCATAGATACTGTTGAAGTCCAAAATAGCACCGTTTTTCAAGCATAGTTCTTTTTCAGACTTCCAAATTGGTTATTACTGAACCAAAATATATGAATTCCTGGACGGCCTCGAAGCTGTACTCTACGGCCCCCAGCGGTTTAAAGATTTGTCCTTGGCATATGGGCATATACTTTGATTTGATC
Source organism: Philopotamus ludificatus (assembly GCA_022495035.1). Classification (NCBI taxonomy): domain Eukaryota; kingdom Metazoa; phylum Arthropoda; class Insecta; order Trichoptera; family Philopotamidae; genus Philopotamus; species Philopotamus ludificatus. The sequence continues at coordinate 2,651 of JAGXCT010034547.1, forward strand.
TCATTGTTCCTCAGTCCCATGTCCATTGACATTATTGGCTTGATCGGCCACAATGTTTATGACATCCGCATAGGCAAGAAGCTGTACTGATTTGTTAAAGATGATGCCGGATGTTTCGATGCTGGAGTCTCATTTCATACCATCATCAAACTGTCTAATATGTACAAGTTTTTAATAACGTTTCTGGGAATAAAATATGCCATACATCTTCGTGATAAAAGCCGTTGCTCTTATGACTTCCCAGGACTATCAATTCACTGTGATGCCTCTTCTTTTTATTCGTTGTTCCCTCGTCTCGTTACTTGATGCCGAGCGACACGTGCCGCGAAAATTTGACGGTCGGTCTATCGGGAGCGTGTCCTCAGTCTACGGCGGGACATCGCCAAGTGCGCTTGTCATTTAAGCGTCATATTGATTAGTTAAACAATCCAAAATATCGACCAAATTTTGAAGCATATCATAAATAACTATTATTATTCTTAAAAAGTCCATTTTAAAAAAAAAAGGCAAGATATTGATAAAGAATTCATCCCTTTCGGATAACGCGGGTGTTTTCGAGCTACCATGACGGATCGATTAAAGATAAAGTCTACGCCAGAAAACCGACGACACTGGAAGAATTAAAAGCAGCAATTGAACAAAAATGCGCCACAACACCAAGTGAAAAGTTTGTGAATTAATAGCCCACCGTCATCAGCAGTGTATTGACCAGAACGGTAATGATTTTAAACAGGAGGAAATGTTATAAATTTTATAAAGATACTAAATATAATTTAAATAGTAATTATATGTAAGGTTTTTGATAAAGATTCTAAAGATACGAGAACAATGAGTCTCCCACACTTACATTCTTTCAACGTCAGTGTCATAAAGAATTCCCAGAATTCATAGATTTTGCCGGAAGGTTAACCTATACGGGTATTGACTTAGCTCAGTCGCGGTTAACTCACATTATCAAACTGATTGTATGTTACCTACAAGCCTTGACACTGATACTGGTTCAACGTTAATTGGTTCAAAAATTCGTGCACAAAAACCTCTTTGACACAATGCCCAATTTTATTGACGGATAATATTTTTACAATCGTATGATTTTTTGATAATCATTATTGTTACACGTAGGTGTGTGCATTGTTCCAATATTCACACACAATACGTGTACAATGCAAATATGATACATAGGTCGTTATCAGCCGAATGGTATGATACCTGGTAGACCGAGTAGAGCCATTCTTAAGCCATTCCCTACCAGACATGGCACTGATAACGGCCAGCTGATATCGCCGGATAACGACCCGAGCATGTAGGTCATCGCCGAAATGTAGACACGTGTGTGTCTCGAGTGAATCGTTTGTTTTAAAAGGGCACAAGACCGTTGAACCACATTTTGCAACAGTGGGCATGTATGATTGTATATTAAATAACTAACGCACACATATCTCGACCGTATTCTAGTGGCAGAATACTAAACACTAAACATTATCATAAATTTTAAATAAAAACTGTGTCAATCGTTTTCAAAAGCAATACATATGTATAGATATTCGTTCTCTCGCATCTTATCAATGACAATATATAAATAAGTGTTCGTTACATATTTAAGATCGCTGTATATATAATACATATAGTAGTATGATTTAATAACACTTATATTACACGTGTTCAAATCAGTATTTACTTAATTTAAATCACAAACACAATATTTCGTTATGTTTTATTTGCTTAATCTCAATTATTGTTTCTATATATGTCAGTTCGTTTATGATTGCAGTGGTTAACCAAAACTAGGCGCGGTCAGCACTCGGATGGATAACTTTCTGGGAACACTGTGTGTGCCGCTGGTAAAATAATACTGTATTATTCTGTTTAGTACGTAAAAACATTTACGGCAATAAAATCTCCCATGTTCTCTTAAAATCTATAGTATTGATAGTTGACAAGTTATTGGGGCATCCAAAAATAAATCGCGTATTCTATAAACATAATTAAATATTCCTTAATTGTATTACCAAAATGATGTGGAAATAAAATACTCATTAATCTTGCAAAACTTGTATCACTCGTTAATTTAACCTATGGATCGAGGCGTTTTTTAAATAAAAAGACATAACTATACTGGCTTTCTTAAAATCCTTTGTAACGAAGGTTACCTGATTAAGTTTTGAAAAAAACTCTAGATGCGATTTAGTGAGTAACTCAATCTTAGTATAGAATAAAGTTAGTAATACTCATTTGATTTCGTGGAGGAAAATTTTAACAATGTAGTAAGAATTCTTTAGGAATCTAACGAGCCTGAGAAGAGTAAAATATCTAAAATACAAAAAACCAATAGAAAATTTAATAGGCTTTGAAAATATTGAGGAGTGGTTAAAATACGATTTTCAACATATAAGCGATGCTGATACCATTTCCAAACTCAGCTAATGGAGAAAAACATTGAGAAGCAAGTAAAGAAGTAGAAATTGTCAATCGTATTAATCACAACACGAAACTGACTACTAGTGATATTTTATTTGAGTATGGGGATTTTAATAAAAATATATAAATCTCTCTGAGGAAAATTTGACAAATGAAATTAGAAAATCGATAAAGGACTCTCGTATGCAACCAAAATCACAGATTTGCTTGATAAATATTATGCTAAAATAAAAGTCTGCTTTAGACATGTACAGTAAACCCCCTTATAACGTACACTCCTATAACGTTCCCCCCTATAACGTTTGCGGCCTTTTTTTTCCTATAACGTCGATCCCCCATATAACGTAACTTTTTTAAAACGCTGATTAGAATTAACATAAAAATATTTTATAATTTTATAAATAAATTAATAAAATGTTGCGTTGATCTTCCCTGCCCGCAAGTTGCGGGAAAATTACGTCAACCAAAATACGAAAGGATAACGCTCATCGCGCGAGTCAACACGTAAAAAAAAAAAAAAAATGGAAATGTTTGATTTACTCATTACCTTCAAATCAAAAAATAAAATTGAAAAACCTAAAACCCCTATAACGTGGAACCTATCTTGACGTTATAGGGGGGTTTACTGTATATGTAATTGTTTTTTAATAGAAATAAAAATTTATAGTTCGCATTATTGGTATTTTCGAATATCCGAATAATCAGGAGTGTACTGCATTAATAAAAAAGATAAGTTGTCTATGGAGCATAGAACATATCCATTTTATATAGAGGAAGCGATAGAATCTCTCGATTTAACCGATCTATCACGTCGGCTGAAAAACAACCGCGTCGTCCAAGGGGGTCTCTATTTATAATGGAAAATAGACCCCAAGCATTTCAAATCATGATATTGAAGACATGTCGCTGACTACTAAAAACCGTTTCACTCGCACTCGGCACATGGAACCGGATGCGAACGAGAAAAAATATCGCGCCCGTACCAATAGATGCGAATATCGTTGTTTTTTTCACAATTGTAGACAATATATTTATTCTTTAGACTTTTTTAAACAAATACGAAAACTGTGTGAAATGTAGGTTTTATATTTCGAAAGTATTCCGTAATTGAAGCATGTAAGTAATGTAAGCATTGAATATGGTCACCAATGTCGAGATACGTCAGGAATAACTGTACCAAAACACAATAACAAAAAAATATGTCAATTTTCTATAAAATCAAATCATTTATGTATTTTACGGGTTGAAAAAATTGAATCAATCATATTTAAAAACTACTGAAAAATAAATTTGCTCATCTGCATGAAAATCATAAATAATAAAATAGTCACGGTTCTATCTGTTTTGAATAAATTTGAATATCTCGCGTCTTCGACACAGTGTTTCAATCACATAATTTATGATGTGTGCTTGACACTCCATTACCGGTTTCGTGAAAAGTTTTCAGTGTCCTTTTGCAGAGTTCAATTTCATCAAGCTAAATTAATGGCGTATCATCAAGGGTAACATATGGCCAGTCGGTTAATTAATCTTCATTGGAAGATAACACATCATTTATTTTTGATAGATGCATAATACGTACTGTGGTTTGTTTTTCTTCCTCGAATAAAATTCATCCTTTGTTCGAACTCTTCATATATACATATATTTTTTTGGCATGACTAATATGAAAAGTTTGGCCCCAAGAAACAGATTCGGGCCAAACACCTGGTGGGGAAAAGGTATTTTTTTTCCGGGTTACATTTTTCACCCACCCATTGTGGTATTCCTTTGCCTTTTCTTTAAATGTTGCCCGAAGAGAGAAAAAAGGTGAGGATCTTTAGAAATTCAATTTGTACAGCTAAATATTTCACGGGGGCCATTGCCATAAATCATGCAGATTTTTTTTCGAAAAAAGTGCACGCGAACGGTATGTGAAAAAAAAATTAAATTCTTTTGATTTATTGAAATTTATTTTTCGGAAAATTTCGCATAATATCGCCATTTGCGCATATTATAAGAAAGACTATTTCTCCATTTCCATTCCTGATTTTTATCATCGTCTTAATCCTCGGGGATAATCCATCATTGTGTCATTTTAAGACAAAACGTTTGTCCCCCGCATTCTTATTCAAACTCCGTACAAAAATAAAATATTTATTTTTACTTGAATGAATTTTCTAAACACAATTCGGGGGTTAAATACGCTCGACTGCGTCTCCATTGATATTAATACACATTGAGGGTTGACAAATAATATGTTAATTTTACCGCATAATTTAATTTTCGTCAATTTCTAAAACGTTTATCTAATGTAGACATAACATGCACATCAAATTATATACAATGGCTATTTATCTCAGAGAGATTTAGCATTTAAATGTTTACAAGTTATTTTCTTAAGTGATAGCAAATCATCATTAGTTGTTCCAGATAATTAAATACATATAAACAAATCATATCAATTGAAATTGCAACACTAATACTAATTATATTTGTTTGCTTAGTCAATTAATTGATACATATCAGTATTTCATCATGGTATAAACAACGAGATTATCAAACTTATGCAATCTATGCCTTGGTGTGACATTAAAGAATTTACTGAACCATAATTTAGGGTTATCTTTTTTATCAGTAAATTGATAATGGACTACCAGTAGTTAAGAGTTTCATATTCCTAATGATTTATTTAAGAAGATAATATGTAGTTTCATTGGGATCTAAAAAAATATTTAATTAAACAACATTTTATGTTTAATCCAATTTGTTTCTCTTAAATATTTAACATTAATTATATCTAAATATTTTATATGCATACATAGTATATGACACATACTATCAAATTATTATATACACAGCATATGCACTTGCTTTAATCATTGTATTTGTGCGTAAGAGGGGCGCGCAATTAGTTTTGTGAATAATTAAATATGTATTTCAATAACAAGTCATATATACTTGTTGCTCTTCAATTTACACGATTTTTAATTAGGTATACAGCTCAGAAAATTCACACCAATTAAATTTTTAAACATATTATTGGCTCTAATGCTGTTTTAAATGAGAATACACATTAAATTAATGTCTTTACACTAAAAATTTTGAAAAAAAAAACCAATTCTATCTACTTCTGACAATTACTATAAATAAATTGCATCAGTGTATTCAACATTCAGCATACTAACTACACCTACATAGTTTATCTTATAACGACCACTTCAAGATCCAATGATTAGATTGATCCAACTGAATTACTGTTAATGAAAGAATTAACTTAAAACACTTAACATTAGAACACCTAGTCGATGCTACCATATTAAAAACCTTGAATCAGCACTGAAATTACGGTAACCTGTCAAAAATTTGAGAAATACCAACACCAACCCAGCTTGAATATAACGTCAGGAAAGACGAGATAGGTAGCCAATGATTACCAAAAAATTTCCGAAAAAATGATTTTTTTTTAACTCATTCGTAAAATCGTCATAATAATGTTAGCCACTTTTGCTGTAAATGATTTTTATATAAGTCGACCCTCCTATGTCTGAGGATTATGACTATTCTTGTCCCGTATATCCTTAATTATGGCTCTCCAGAAAACAGTGGAGCCCATGGCAATCTTCACTTGGTCGCTCCAGCAGATGGACACCCTGCTCTCTCCTCTGCGTTCTTGTATGTTACCAAGCGCGACGAGCTTATCCAGACTATCGTTTCTTCTAGCGAGATTCCCATAGTATCGAAGAATCCTCTTGAGACATTTCGTCGAGAGTCTGTCATGTTGTTTCCCATTTCTTCTAGGACGAAATGTTTATATGTTTAACCTTGTGCACTCCGTGGGCCAGACGTATTGGCCTAAAAGATTTTTAGCAAACAACTTGCACGAAGTTTTTTTTATTTAATTTAAAAAAAATATCGGATATCAGATCAAACCCTATAGATGCTTATACATAATTCAATTTAATCCATCTCTATTAATAAATTTGTAAAAAAAATATAATGATATATATATCATAGATATGATTAAAAGTGGAAAGAATGGAAAGGATTAACGGTCCATGATATTCTCAGTAGGCGCCGCCAGTACTGCATTTCAAAGGCGTTAATTTCTTTTTTTCACGGTTCAAGTTTCTAGCCGCATGTAAAAATACCAGGCTCTCAAACCAAACGTTTTTTTGTCTTTTTGGACATTCCCCCTGTTTTTCCAAATTGTCGATAACTTTGACAATGCATTTTGACAACGCGATCCTTTTTCTAGCGCACAATTTCCGTTACTCGTAAGTAAAGATCCGAGAAATTCTCCGACTCTCTCCAGATCCGGAAGATTAGCGGATCTGGATAGAATAACGTATAAATACGTCAACGGTTCTTAGGCATGGTTTTATAAATGACGTATTCAAATCAATAATAATAATAGTTCATTAAAAAAATATAATCAATCACATGACTTTTTAGTCGATCCCTCATACGTAATGGTGAAGATCATGTGGCGACGGTAGTGTGTGTGATTGGCAGTCCGTATCTTACTCAGTGTGGTGAGCACGCCTGTCCAGACCAGTCCAGAGCTATTCTGGCCTGCAGGCTAGCTAGTCCAGGACTCTCACTAACAAACCAGTATGTCAGCCCAGAAATAAAATACATAAGTATCACAACACACTCACAGATACAAACAATAATAACTGCGAGCACTTGTATGCTGCTCTTGAGGTCAATATCTGACACATATTAATTAATTATCCCATCACCTCTAATACTGTATCTATAAACGAATCAATATAAAAAGTTATGCCGTAAAAAAATATTTGCTCTGGATTTTTATTCAACACTCATCTGTTGAAATCTAATTAATTTAATATGCAGCTGCATTGTGCACAGTGTGACACATGATGCAAGAATATTTTTAGACATGTTTTTTTTATGTGCGTTTTTGTTAACCCTGTTGGTAAGAGTATCGTCAGTGATACTGCAGCGCATTCCGGTTCTATTGTATAATAAATATAAAAAAAACGCCTTAACCGAAACACAGATGAGATAGCACTCCAGCTGTAGTCTATATTCTAAAGCCCGTCCTACGACAAACATTTAACTTTCGACTCCAACACAATCGAAATCCATCGCGACCTCTTATCAATATTGCATTGTGATAAGCAAAAAATAACTTGGTTGCTATCCAGCAAAAAAATGCAACGATATTATCTAATCGTTGTCAAATCGGCATACGATTAATGAATATGTTAATTCTTGTATGTACGTATAATGAGTGTATGATTCAACAAGTGGTTTCCTATTTAATTCCTGTTATGTTACACATAACACGTACACTTTTTTTATGATTTATTATTTTTAATGTATTATTTTATGATTAAATCACGAGGTGGTTGACTTGTTTATCGTTCTAACATATTGGCCGATATCGGTCAAGGTGAAAGTGCTCGGAGTCACATCCCACAGATTTCATGACCGGTTAAATGCTCACGGAATCGACCACCGAAATGTCCCAGGCCGATGTTTATAATTAAACGGTTGTAAACAACTCAATTATGCCGATTATATCATTGAATTTTGGGTCATTTCGGTAATTTCCATCGCTAAAAATACGAACGGAATACGTAATTGTTTCACTAATACGTTAGCATAAAAACGAGTTGTACCCAAAAAAAAATCTACAAAAAGAAATGCAATCGCGGCGAATTGATTTCACGCACCTAAAAAAAATATTTGACGATTGATAGATGGCGTTACAGTTAACTCCAGAGCACCCATATAAATGATTAAAATATTTTTTAAAGATGCGGGTGTAATGGGTCTCTCACACTTGCATTCCCCCTGGTCAGCGTCACAAAGAATTCATAGATTTTGCCGGTAGGTTAACCTATCCGAGTACCAACTTAGTTCAATCACGATTAACTCAATATAATAAAATGATGTTACCTACAAGTCATGATATTGGTTCATTCATCCATCATAGGCATAATAGCACTATTGTAGAACCCTGGCCTCATCAACCATCCTTCTCCATTTTATCCGGTCTGCCCCCGCGTCACTCCATCGTTCAGCGAGTTTTAAAGAAGCGGTGTCCATCTGTACGCAGTCCAACCACCTCAGCCTTAGCCTTCCTTTCCTCCGGAGACTGGAAGACCCTGCATGCTTAACACATGACCAAGCCATAGGATATCCTTGTATAGTCGGTATAGCTCATCGTTGCCCTGTTGCTCGTCATCGAATACGGCTCTAAATACTCGTCTCCAGGATATCCAGTTGTCGTTCATCTTGTTTTATCAAAGCTCAACATTCAATGTATGTTAGAATGGGCCTGATGACGGTCATGCTTGACTTTAGTTTAGTAGATGCTGTTGAAGTCCAAAGTAGCACCGGTTTGTCAGCATGTTTTCTTCTTCGTACTTCCAAATTGATTTTATTGTTGTTTATAATAAATGAACCGAGATATGTGAGTTCCTCGACGGCCTCGAAGCTGTACTCTTCGCCTCTAAGGGGTTCAAGGATTCACCCTTGGCATCTGGGCATGTATTTTGTGAAAATATACAATATAGCGAATGATACAAATGTATAGCCGAGGCGAATTCATTTAACGCATCCAGGAAAGATCGTATATTCATTGCGTTTGAACATATTTTTAAATAAAAATTGTGTTGGATTTTATTCTTATACCACTCTAGTTCCATTTTACGTATTAAAAATCTGTTACACATTTTTTTCATGAAATTTTTGCGAAGGATCACAAAAACCTACACGTAACATCGGTCCTTTTGTTTGCATTTCGGTGCTCGTGATTTATTTATGTGAATACTTTCACAAAACAATGCTAACCCTTACTTTTTTTTATTCAATAACAAGAATATCACAAGACGTAATTGAAAAAATATTTTTAACAGATGGTTTTAATAAAATCCATTTAAATAAAATACTCGACTTGATATATATTGAGGTAATAAACCTCTCTTTTAACTGCAGAATTGTATTTAAATTCAAAATCAGAGTATAAGCTTTATTTTCCAGATAGAGTGAATCTTTCCAACACATGGCAACACTTCCACTTCCGATGTTTATTTATTTTACGCCACTAATGGTGCCGTCGAAAAACCTTAAACAAAAATCAGTACTGACTAGGAATGTTTTACGGGTCACGCATTGTGTTGTTTGCATCTGTATCAAATAATATGATGATGATTTCTTGGCGCTATAACCTTTTGTGGGTATTAGCCCCAATCTCCATTTATTGAAACTCTAGTTGCTTTGTCCGGAGGGAGGTCTGGTCTTTGGATATTTTAATAGTCTGGATTTTGGTTGTGTTAGCTATCAGTCATAGATCCTCCTCTTAGAATTCCAAATAGATTTTTGTTTCATCGCTGATTTCAGAACCTAGATATATACATTTGTTTATACTTTCAAAACAGTTGTTTCCTACTCTCAGCTCTGTCGCTTGTGTCTGGGTACGATCGTGCAAATACATATTAGGTTTTACTATAATTACTGCATCATTATAGCATCAAATATACTTCATTTTCATTCTTCTGGAAAGGCTGAACGTTTATAATCATTTATCACATGATGCCTTTTACTTTTGACTTGCCAATTTTTGTCGTTAGTGACATTTTGGCGTATTTCAAGCACGAAATCTCAGCTACATAGTTCTATCGTTGATGACTCATAATATTAAATATATTATTGTATACTAAACCGTAACCCTGAATTGTTGGCTGTTTTATATGTAATAAAAGAAAAAAGTTTTCACCGCGGGTGCATACGGAAAAAAAATATTGATCGTAATCAAAATATTATGCAATGCAAATTCAATTATATTTGTAATAAAGTTTATTCAGACTTTCTACATTTGTTTGCTGAACACAGCCGCCATTAAATTGAAAAATTATGTACAATCCACTCCCGGCTTCAGCCCATTGTATTGTCAAACGAAATAATTAATAAACGCGGCGCATGTCCGTATTTATATTTGTTATGGCCAAATAAAATCTAAAAATAACGACTGTTACGGTAAGGCATGCAGTTTATTGGCGAACGTGCTTTCAGCAACGTACACTCGATCATATGTACTTCAGGTACACCCGGATGATGAAATAATTCAGATTATTACTATACATTTAATGAAACATTTTTTATTGCGCATATTCTCAATTTATTTGCATAATTTAATTTTGTTATTGCTAAATAAATTGAATTATTGACCTTTAAACCAACGAAGCTATCTTATTTGTTTCAGTATTATTACTTACGACATATTGAACGCTTTTTAATTAAACGATAAACGCATACTTTCCTCTAAAACATTGACACATTTTGATAATAAAACAAATTAAATTATTTTTCTAATAATTGCATATAGATTTTTTTATAAATGATTTTATCCCCCAGACACTAGACGTTATCGCCGTTTCGAGTGTTGACACTGTGTTACATATCTGATAAAATAACTATTAAGCACTTATAGAACGAAATTTGCATAGCAATTTTTCAGAGTAAATCTCGCAGCTAACCGTGAGCTATCTTCCTAAACCTCGAGCAATCCGTTTCCGTTCCATCCGGCAATTTGTCAGACAAACAATTGCATGCAAATTTAATCAACTATACAGCTGAAACTATAGTTATAAATAATCTATCGGTTCAATGGCCGCAAGAATTTTAACAGCTCTCTCTCGGAGTAAAAAAAATATATATGCATAATATGTATTCGAGATAAACAAAGTTATTTCCAAACGCCTATTTCGACTGTTTTATAATAATAAATTAACGCATTCGAGCTCTATTTAAAATAACCCGTTCACGCCTACGTTTAAAAATTAACTGTGGAACTAATCGAGCGTTTCCTAACACGTTACATATCTAGGGCAGTTGCAATATATTTGTATTTTTCCCGCCAAAGTCTATTCTATGCATTGTCTAAGAAAAAAATGTATAAATTTGACCCAATTGCATCAACTTTTATAATTGAAAATTAATATGTCTTTATACTATGGCATGACTGTCAGTTCTCAATTATAGCAATAAATGTATTTTGCCAATTTATCCGCAAATAAAATTGATATAAATATCATTTAATTTCAGATATAATCTTAACTTATTATCGACCGTATTTAGATCATAAATTTTCAGATAAAAATAACTGTTATTGAACATTTTACATGTCAACTCAATAACTGAAAAGGTATATATTTATTGCTGAAAAATGAGTCGAAATTCAACCTTAAAAGATATTTTTGCAACTTATTTAAGAAAGAGGATATCCAAAAACATTTTACTAGACCATTATTTTATGATATTATATAAAAATAATCGAAAATCAATGTTAGAGATCCAAGTTCTATAAAATAGGGCTTCAAACTGGAACTCAATTGAAAAACATTATTTATAATAGATAATATTTGAAAAAATTGGGACCACGCTACAAAAAACCCGTCCTATAGAATTCTAGGCACCTATACAAACATTTTCTATTCGCATATTCTAAATGAACTTGTTCTATTTTCAGTTTGTTCACGCGAATATGTAATTTGACTTTGCGTAATATAAAATAAGTCCCTCTTATAGGGCACTATAAGAGGGACTTTGACACTCGTTAAAGAAAACCGCGCTATAGAAGGATTTACTGTAATCAAAAGTATATTATTAGGAAAACCGTTCTTTCATCGGGAACGAAACCCGGAACCGAGCCGATATTTTTTTTAATTGAAACGGAATGAAAGCCATAACGAAAGGAAAATAAATGTTATAAACCTAAATAACATATACATACTATTTCGAGAATAATATACTTTGACCGATTTAAAATCACTGACTCTTGTTATTTTTATGATTTTGTGGAATGTGTGTTTTTCAGCGAGCGTTCAAGCAAATCAGAGAGCGCTCTCGGTGAACAGAGTGCGCTCTCCACCGTTCTAGCACAATGTTCATCATAAATTTATTCTATCTTAAAATATTATTAATAATATAATAACAATTCACTGCCATTCATACAGTCGAATATACACTTTGACTAAAATATGATTAAATACGTCATCAAACGACTCGTATATACGTCCACGATAGAGACATTAGAGCCTTTGCATACAAATTGTCATCGCACACGTCTAGTAATTGCATTCGAATGCACTTTGTGCAAAATTTCACGCGACAAAGTGAAAATTTAATTCTCATGCGGCTTTACTAAACTTAAACCAAACCAAATACGATCGAATCTATCTACACAATAGTCTCGAATGTGAATCAGTGTTTTTTTTGGCGTTGATTTACAATATTGCTGAAATAATGTCAAGGTCGACTCATTTGAGAAGCATTCATTATGCCGTTCGATTCTAAAATCGATTAAAAATGTAGATAAAATCATTAAATCTTAGAAGAAGATGACCGTTAAAATTAGACGACGTGTAGTTAGACCCTCGTCAAAAAATCGAGATGCTATCAACATCATTATACGTTAATAATTACTATCAAGAGTTATCTTTTGTATTTCTTTGTAACATTTTAACTGTTTTTGAATGTGAATTGTGAATAAAGAAAAAAACGCTTCGCGAACATTGCAATAAATTTTGATCATATTCAATTTGCATCCACCAATACTTAGTATAGTATTTATATATGAAAGGTCAATGTCATTACGTGTTATGTATATATTGCACAGTATTATCGCAACAAAATCGGCAATGGAAATTTCATAAAAGGCAACAATGCGAAATCAAACAACGATAAATTCGCAATTTTATTGATTTAATTGCGGAACAAAAGTTATGCATATGTTATAATTTATATGCCGAAAACTGGTATTGTCATCTGGGCTATTTATTGGACGCAAGAAATGGGCCAATGTCAAATACGCCTATAATTGAATCAAATCAATGGACACGAAACGCATGAATTTGTTAATCGTATTACTTTGTCGATTTTTAAGCGAATATTTTGTTTGTTTGCAGTTGATATGAAACCGTTGCAGAGATGGAAACGGATAACAATACTAGATGGCGGATTCTCGACGCAGCTCTGCTGTCACGTCCGCGAGGTTGTTGATGGACACCCACTGTGGACGGCCAAATTCTTGGCTACCCATCCGGAAGACATCATCAATACACATTTAGACTTTTTGAGAGGTAAATATTGTTTTTTTTTTCAAATAATATTCAATCGCATAAATGAATAATTGACCTGCCGAATGACGTGTGTAATTCACCATCGACTTTCACTTGTTTGTTTGTTCGACATTTTGATAATGGTCAGAATCAATATACGTAAATTGGACCATTTGTAAACATCACTATATGATTATACTTATCTATAAAAATATATAAATATATATATGGGGGATCGGAAAGAAATCACGAATTTAATTTAATGAATTGAAATCCTCGTGGGTGATGGTAGTGCCTTTTCTTTACTATCGCTCTTCAGGATCGTCGCCATTATGAAAAATTGCATTTGCGCCCTTCTATGTTGCCAAGCTTCTACGGCCAATCGTTCCTTCTAGCAAGATGCTGAACGTAGCATTGAATACTTAGTTATGAAGAAAAACCGAGCTGGCAAACAGGTGCTACTATGGTCGAGATTCCTCTCAAGGAGGATCAAGAATTAAGCTCAATATGACCCTCACCAGACCCATCCTGACATAAGGATCTAAATGTTGGACTCTAACAAAGCAAATTGAGCGACAATTGGATATATTCTTGAAAATGGGAGTCTGAGGCGGTTATTTAGATCTGTATTTAACGACGAGGAATGGCGTATCCGATGCAACGAGGGTTTGTACCGGCTATATACCGGTCACAGTTATCGTCGCCGGTCACGTCTCAAGGATGCAGGATAGTCAGCTACCGAAGAGACTTATTTAACAAGCCTCCCTGTCTTAGAAAATCGTGATTGTTCTCCTATAATTCCATCGTGTATGGGATCGTAAGATACGCAGAAAGCTGTTGGATGCAAAACCGTTCGTTGTCATATATTAGTAGAATCCTTTTGAGGACGTCTCTTGCTTAAACTCATTCGCGCTTGCCGTACATCGCCAACAGCATCACTGTTAATTATTGCTGGCGTTCTTCCGCTCGACCTTGCAATCCAGCTGAGGACCGTCAGATTTTGTTGTTAAAAAATTGACCTGTTGTCGTAGGCAATACTATAATACGCCCACTCGAGGGTGAACTCTTTAGCAACCATAAAGTCACGTGTCTGCAAAGCGGCTCTTGATCAGAGTCAAGAATGGTGGAATTCACCCTCTCAAAGGGCGGACTACCTATATCTTCTTTCGTAGCAGGTTCTTCTCAGATTTTTTAATCAGTTAATTTTTGACTGGTGACTTGAAGAGTTTTTCTTGATATTATCGGCATACTGTTATTGTTGGTTGACCTGTCAGGACTTTCTGTGGTCCTGTCCTCTTCTCCTTTCTCTTATACAGAGTAAGTTTAATCTTAAAAAAGAAGGCCAATGCTGAGGTGGCTGGATTTTGTACAGAGGGACGCTGCATTTTTGAGACTGACAAGAAGATGAAACGACATGACTGCGGATCAGGATAGATGGAGAAAGAAGCTTAATGAGGCCAGGGCTCTAAACTAAGGCCGTTGCGCATATAATTATGATAATTTGGGAGTCTTATCATGTTTCAAGATGTGGAGTCTCATATATAGAAACTTCTATGCGTCTAACAATGGATTTAACAATCCATGGTATTGCCTCGAAGTCGCCAACGCTATATTGTAATGATTTTTCGATCCAGATTTCCAAGAAGTATATGGAAATAAGGAGGTTTTTTGTGTTCTTGGATTATTATCTTAGTTTTGTTAGCAAATAATTAACCGTTCCAATTCTTCTCGTTTCTGATTCACTGTTTCTATGTATGGGTCTCATCTGGATAACTAATTACTTCTTTTGATTATCTTGATTATTATTAGCTTGTTTATTGCTTGAAACTATCGACACGCTACCGTAGGTTTTTAAATCCCTTTTTGATTTCTTTAGTTTTGACAATCTTGACCATTGATCTTTATTGTTCGCAATTGCGAAAAAAACAACAATATTCGCTTCTGTTGACATGGGCGCGATGTGTTTTCTCGCTCGCATCCGTTACGATATGCCGAGTTAAACGTACTAGTAACACGTGCCGTGTGAATTTGGCGGTCGTCGGTAGTCTGCGGCGTGTCATCAGTCTGTGGCGGGACATCTTCAAGTGCGCTTGCCATTTACGCGTCATTCATATTGATTAGTTAAAAAATCCAAAATATCGACCAAATTGTGAAGCATATCATGAATAGCTATATTTATTCTTAGAATAATCCATTTTTTTTAAATAGTAATAGACTTGAAATGCTTGGGGTCTATTTTTCATTATAAATAGACCCCCTTCAGACGACGCGACGGTTTTCGAGCGGCCGCGACTGATTGGTTAAATAAACAGATATAATGTTTTACGTGATTTTTTTCCGCTTCTCTAAATTTATATATCATTGCTGTATCACATTATGGACGCGTGATAATTAAAAATAATTCAACGTTAAATTTCATTTAACTGTATATTAACGGTTGCCTTTAACACCGCCGTGATAAAATTTTGGTTAGTGGTGTTTACAATAGACAATGCTAACATTAAATTATTATCAACGCTGACAAAGTTCCGTTTTCTCATAATTGCTCCATTTGTTTTCCATTTGCATAATCAGTCGAATAATAAGATTAAAAATAATATTTCCAGCTATGATTACATGCGCGTATTTGTAAATAAACCTACACACGAACAAACACGATATGTTATCACGTGTATTAATATTAATATATACGAGTGTGTAGTGCAACAATGGTCCATACATGGCATTCTTCAAAAGCCTGTTTATTTTCTGAAACATACGGGTCTGCGTGCGTGACCCTGTATTCAAAAATTCAATATCATATTTTTACATATAAATATTTCAACGACCACCGATTACAGTATTTACTGATTGGCGGTGTTAAATAAAAACAATTTAACCGACGTCATACGATAATGGTGTCTGGCCGTTCTTCTGCGCAGCTTTTGCAATAGGTAAATCGCTCTACATGAATTTAGCTTCCGTCAATTAACCCTTTGATCGGATTTCGATTGTTGTCCTTTGTACGTGAGCACGTCCTCTCGCATTGTCTCCGGTCGCTCGCCCATACATTAGCAGTTAGGAAACTCTTCGTCATCGTGCCAAAATGTCATTCGTGTTCGACGTCCAATCTGGCTGGCATGTCAGATCGAATCAGCGGCGACGTACTTATGGCGGCAATATGTAAATTCGTATTATCGACCATTGGAAACCTCGCCGATGATCGAACGGTGGACGGGTTAGCAACATCGCGGCAGACGTTTGTATGGTAAATTAACGAGTTGACGCCAAAAGACATTACCATATAAAAGACGTGCTGGATGTTGTTGTCCGTAGAAATTTTAGAAGCACGTTGAAATAAATAGTGTATCTTCGTTCAAAATTATGATTTTATCTTATTGACAACAATACTCATCATGGCCAAAAGTGTGCCAGAATATTGAGCACTGCCCATTTTTCTCTTCATCTAACATTATGGTCGGAGTTTCACAGAATACATACATGTTCATATTTAAATTAATTGTAATTTTTCACTGTCACCCTCGGCACAGTTATAGCGTCGGCACAATGCACAGTCGCATTGTAATTCGCCGCTAAAGATTTTGGTGGCGCTCGAGTGGTTGACAGCTTTTGAAAGAAAAACATAGACGTAAAAAATATACACCAGCAGAAACAAACGCGTAAATCGAAACCGTGTAAATCGAGACTTGTTAAATAATGTTCTTGACAAATATTGTTTTTTCTGACCGCGTAAAAGTGAAACCGCGTAAATCGAGGGATTGGTGTAAAAATAGATAAATAATAATAAAAAAAAAAACTATGTAAAAACGAAGAGAGAATAAGAAGAACCATAATATGAAATAAAAGACAAAAAAAAATGAAGACTAATTAACCAAGTGCAACCAGACACAGAAGCGAAGAAGTCATTATTAGGTTTATTATGTTAAAATTAAAAGAGAGAAAAAAAGCATAAAAAAGAACCAAGCTAAAAGTTGTTAAGAAGGTTAAGTTTGAGTTTTTAAATTATTTAAAGCTGAGTTGGAAATAATTTGAACTAAATTGGGCAAAAGAGATCTGAATTAGTGTGATCTTCTTTTCTTTTTTTTGAAGGAAGTAGAATAATTGTAGGTAGTGGAATTCTATGGTAGGATAGGGAGTATATAGGGTCATAGTTAGAGATGGAAGAAATGGATGAGTTTATATTTATGAATTTATGAAGGTTATTGTAAAAAAGAGTGCCATATTTTTTTATAAGGTCTTTAAGGGGGAGGATTTTAATGTCTTTGTTGCGAATAAACCAAGGTGCGTTCGTAATTTTGCATAGTGTGACATTTGCTTTTTCTTTAAATTCTGTTTATATGTGTATGATGCGTCGTACCCCAGTTCTTTTTTAATTTTATCAAAAGGACACTGTTTTTGCTTATAAGAGGACGAAGGAGCGCGTTGCATATATTGATTTTTTAATAATATAATCTACGTGAGGTCTTCAGGAGAGTTTTTTTTATCGAAAATGGCCGCGAGATACTTTGCTTCAGAATTCCACGGAATAAGGGTATTTTTAATATTAACATTTGGGGGATTTGATATTCATTTTAAAGAAAAAAATATTGCCTGTGTCTTAGAGGGATTGATTTGAATGACCCATATGTCACACCACTTTTAAAGTTTATTAAATATAATGTCTGTGTTAAATATAATTGCAACGTTGTATGTATGAGGTCGGGGCTTCTATTGCGGCTGATTATGGCAGTGTCATAGGCGTAAAGCGCAAAGAGGGTATTATTTTTATTTTTTGGAATCGGGATATCGCTCGTGTATGGGGAGTATTTCGATCCTTGAGGGACTCCAGCCGTATTCGGACGGATGGAGATGTTAAAATCTAATTTTACTTTAAGGATCGATTTTTTTACAATGATTGAAGAGCTTATAGCTCCAAGATAAAATAATTGACGATGGACTATATAAATTAACTTCAGACCTCAAGGTACTTCCTGAGGAACAACACGGCTTTCGACCGGGTCACTCCACTTGTCATCAGCTTCTTCGCGTTTCTGAATTTGTCGGAAAAGGTCACTTTAACACCCGCTTACGCCACGTTGGCGTCTTGTCTCAGCCCTACCGCTATCCACGCATACTTTATATTATGAAATAATAAAAATCTCTAAGTATGAACATTTTATGGACAGGGCATCATCGCTATCATCTACAATTTCATATATTTGACTCTTTTTCGAGATCAGCTGTGAGTTTTATCGTCAGAGTGAACAATAATGAGTAATAAGAAATAATAATAAGAAATAATAAGAAATAACAAGAAATAATAAGAAATAATAAGAAATAATAAGAATAAAATAATAAATAATAGGAAATAATAAGAAATAACAAGAAATAATAATAAATAATAATAGTAAATAATATTAAATAATAATAACAAATAATAAATAATAATAATTAATACGATTTCCGACATTTTTTAGATAAAATATTTTTTTTGGGATTCGTTTCTCCATAATGTTTACCAACACGTACGTATTAGGCGTAAGTTTTAGGCGAAATCGTGCAGTCGGTAAAGTGGTAATACACCTATCCCTCGCTTAACACGATACTCGCTTAACACGGTTTCGCTTTAACA
>JAGXCT010034548.1:1370-15530 GCA_022495035.1 Philopotamus ludificatus
TTAATGAATGAATGTAATGCTTTTCAGATTTTTTTTTATAATTTAAATCACTCATTTATTTGTTGAAGCTTATGTTAATGGTCTTTATCTACATAAATCGCTCTTTATTTGCACACGTAATTAGGAAATTTTACTTATTCAATTTAGAAATCAATAGAAGTGCCAGTAATAATTTATTATTTTCATTACATATTTGTTTCAATATGTTGTTCTACAATTTCTGCTTTGAATTCATGAAGAATGGTATTTTTTTCTAGAATTCCTTGATGTTTTTCTTGATGGTAAGTTGAAGCAATTGCCCGCGAATATATTAATCATAAATAACGCACATTAAATTTGGCAATGTCTTCTTGATTTGGATGTTCTGACAACATATTCGCGAATTATGATTTTTTATTAACCGCAAAGTCGAGGAGTTTTGTGTCGTTGGTTTTTCATCGCCTTGTTCCGCTTCTTCATTTTAACAATAATAGATAGATCAAAAATAAATCGTGCAATTTGAATCGATGTCTTCTTGTAAAGTAACTACGGAAAAGGAGTTTAGAGGAGTATCTCAATTATTTAATGAATTTAATTTAATTATTAAGTATAGGATGTCCAACAGCAAGTCTACTAAAATTATAATGGAAATTTATAGTCGGATGGTAACAGTATGCAGAAAGGTTCTATCAATTCCTTCATTTTATTTTATCTAATTATCACCACTTCGGGTAGATAAAACATTTTTATACAAGAAAATATTCCAGAAATACGACCGAAGATGAAAATTCTGGTTTTGTTAATAAAAAGTGAAATCTATAAGCTCCAGGAAAGATGAGAAGTACTTAGTTGAATGATGGAAATTATAATTCATATTAACGTCTAATAAAATATGGAATATGTTCTGATATATAAGTTTTTTTTTATTTAGGTCTTAACTCTTTCTGTATTTTTTGCAAAATAATCAACTTTTTGTATTATCCATGCTCTAAAATAATAACTTAGCTTTTTATATATTATTGAATCAACGCTATTCGGATCATAATTATCTTTTCCATTATTTTTGTTCTTTAACTCGTTTGCAATTATCAAATAAGAAAAATAAATCGAAATTCGATTATTCGACGATTCTTAGTAATAGCGTATTTTTTGCACGCCATCATCTAGAACAGTGGTAGCCAAACTTTTGCATACGAGTTCAGATGCACCATACAACACCAGCACCTTTTCTACCTAATTACGTTCATGGTTGGGGTCGAAAGTAGAGACAGGGGTAGGATCTGTTTTCATTTAATTCCGTTTGAATTTAAGTAGTCATTTCATTAATGTTTTGTTTACTAAGTAACAATGAGTTAATAAATTTCGAGCATTTAGTTTTCTACTTTAGCCAAATCATGAATACGACATTCAAAAATTACACTTGCAATAACATAATATTTTGAAGATATTTGGATCAAATGCTATCATCTCCAGCACATTTATTCTGCTCTTACAAGCGTAGTAATTGACTTAAATTCTGATTTTCTAACTTAGAGATGAACACTTCTAATTTTATTTTAAATGAATAGATCCTATTCACTAAGCTATGCATAATTATTAATTCTTATAGTTTCAAATAACATCAGCTAAAAATGCCAAATCAAATAGCCAGTCTTCATCTAATAATATATTCTTCCTTAAGATAGTTTCCTGTTCTAAAAAAATATAAACAGCATTTTTCATTTTTTTAAATCTACTCAAAACCTAGAAAATTCATTTAGAAAACCAGCGCACCTGACAAGGAAGTACAAATTCTCGAGTTACCTTACAGAGAGGAAACAATATGTGACATACGACTCCCAAACTTCGTATTCTTACAATACACTTCCGGTATTCGCAGGGGTCAAATTTAGGACCTTTATTATTGATTTTATTTATAAATAATATTCATCGGGGTCCTTCAATGTAAATGTTCATTTTTCGCAGACGGTTTAAAAATATTTCGATTTGTTACTTTAGTGGAAGATGCCCTTTTGTTGCAGCTGGACATTGATTCTTTGCGCAATATTAAATCGCCTTCCATTAAGTATTGGAATATGTTAAAAAATGGCATTTTCTAGATTAAAGTAGCCCATCATCTTTAATGACATGCTTGGAAATGTAACTCTTTCTAAGCGATCGTCTGTTAAAGATCTAAGTGTTTTGTTTGATTCTAAGTTAAAATTTAGTTTACATGTATCGGACGTGTGTATGAGATCATCAAGAATGTTGGGCATCGTCTTGAGAAATTCTCATCACATACGTAGCACCTTAGACATACTAGTGCTATACGATACATTCGTTCGGGGACTTGCTTGAATCAGGTTCCATTTTATGGGCGCCTTATAACGCCTCGAATTCCCCTCAGATTAGAGAAGATACAGATATTTCTTAGATATCTCTACATGAGGGAGTTTGAATTCTACCCAAGTGTATATCCCAGCGCATAGGTACAGGGTTGCCTGGGGTGTGAAACCCTCGAGAAAAGAAGTTCGATTTACTTAGCAAAGCACTTCTTCAAATACTGTGCGAGTTGCCCTTATGGGCGCCACCTCACTACCATCGAGCTCGTTCGTGTGTGCGTTTTCTTCCGCCAAATGTGAGGACCAGGTGCTCTCAGAAACTCTCCGGTAACCAGAGCTATTACTCTGCTCAACCACATGGTTAAATTTTTTGATATTTTCAATGTAAAGTATCGCCATTTTGTTGATCTGTTGTATGTAACCAGGACTATTACTCTGCTCAATCACTTACTTATACTTAATGTTAAATCTCGCCGTTTTATTCATATTTTATATGAGATTTTATAATTCTTTGCTATTTTTCTCACGTTACTATTATGTTTTTGTGCGTGATTGGCGACCTGCGCTATTCTGTAATGTCAATCACGCATTGTCTTTATGAAAATAAATAAACAAAATTCACTATGTCTTTACCCATTATTGACGGCCAGTACACACATAGATTTTCTAGGCACGATTTCACTTTTTAAAATGTCTGATCCTCTTGTTTTACTATTTAATGCCTCTAGACTGGCTTGTTAAAATGCGCCACTTGTAATCTTCCAATGCGCCACGTTTGGCGCATGCACCATAGGCTGGCCACTCCTGATTTCGAACGTATCTTCTATACAAAAAAGGATCAAATATAAATTATGAATCATTTTCATTGTAATATCGACGATACCTGTTGATCTTTATATCGAAATGGTGCTCATTAACCTTTGCATCGAATTTAAATTTGCCATTTTCGCCGCACACTTGTTTTCTTTTCGATATTTTTCTTACATAACGATCGTGTCCAGCATTTGGCAATGCGATGATCGGCAAAAGCAATGCCGCAATTTCATCCGACGGCTATCCCATCGGCGGCAACTCGACTGGAAACGGGCGTTGCGCAAAGCGAGACGCGTTTTTGCATGCGCAAGCGCAGCCTGCGAGCTGCGTCGACTTCCTGCACAGCCGAGAAAGTCAGTTTCGTTCCCGCAATTAGTTTACTGTGACAATTTTTTTTTTATCTCCCATCATCGGTGTGTGGCTCTGTGACAATGGCGCTTTTTGTTTTGTTCCGATCGAGCAAACGGACCAGTTTTCTAATCCGCCGCAAACGTGAAGTGCTCTCCCACCGATGTTATTGTTGTCTGGGCAAACGCGAGTAGTGATACAGGCAATATGGATGAGATGGTCGGCGTGTTCGGTAACAAGTAAGCGACTCAGTATTCCACACGCCAACTGTTCCTATAATTAACATCTGTAATACCATTGCTGGGGCCCTTTTTCCCAAATAACCGACGTCGAATGGCAGAGCGGCGTGCTTTATTGTTGAAATAATTAACACTCACGATTCGGTCACCGTGCATAATCCACAATGATGATGGAGCGCAAGACGAAGACCAAATAATCGCTTCGTGGTCTTTCACGATTTAGAGTTCAAGCACCGTGACCGAAGGCCCTCCGGCCAGGGTGGTTATTCTGAACCAAGGTCGTCACGCCAAATGCCCTCGGCTCCTCTGCAAAAACGGAAATGTCCAATTCCACACTCGATGATCTTCGCGAATGGACAGCGATTTTGAAAATGGACGTCTTCCTGGTGCAAACACAAAGGCAACATCTGCAAAAACATTTCGCCCTACTTAATCGCATTTCAAATCAATTTAAAAAAATATATAACATAATTTCACTCTTCCATTCATGAAATTAGTATTTCGCGCATTAATTAGATAATCGACACGATCGACATGAGTTTAAAAAAAGTAAATAAAAACGATCAAAATTTGATTGATTAGACGTTTGGCGAGTGAAATTGAAATAAAAAGTATTTGCTTACGATTAACATAGAAATTGAAATTAATTAAGGTCAATCAAAAACATCTGGCTGTTCGAATGGAAAATCATCATAATCATGATGTTGCCGCTGGCTTGTCCGATTAAATCCACACTCGATGGATTAGATTAATATTTATTATATCACCCTCGATTTGCACGGTAGATGTATCAAACGATAAACTATTATATTAATTATTAAACACAGTGTACTAAAGGTTATATTTATTTCATTTTTTTATTGCATTACCATTAGCTTTGAAAGATAATACTAATAAGTTGTCAAGAAAAATAATGAATTCTTGTGAGAAAATAGATTCTACTGATTTACGTGTCGACTTTATTGAAGCATTTTTTTATTTATCCATTAGGTTTCCATAAGTTTAATGTTTTAGTTTTACACATAACAAAATGAAATATAAAATTAGTTCCAAATAAATGATGTACGAATAATTGACGGTGTTATCCATGAAAGATGTTTATTTTTTATTCATTCTAGTCAGAGGTATAAAAAAGTAACGCCTTAAAATAATGGAGCCATCTAAAAAATCGCGTGAAAATAAGATCGTATTTTTTTGCACGGTTATAAACAATATATTTTTTCAGTTTAATACATTCTTTCAAATGGTACAGTGGCAATTCCATAACGTTTTACTTTAAAGATGTGCCTGAAAATGTAATAATTAGATGAAGAAGTCTTGCGAATATGGATGATGTAATGTAACCTTCCAGACTACCTCCTAAATTCTTTATCAAGGCAACAAAAACGCGTTTCTTCGATTGTCTTGTGGCATCCACTGCCGATTTTATTAGATTTTCTGATGCCCTGGCGCCTCGAAACCAACCGCGTCCTTCGGAGAGGGTAAATTTATAATGGAAAAATAGACCCAATCATTAGAGTCAAGATTTTAATGAAATCTTCATCAATATCTTGCCTTTTTATTCAAAAATGAATTTTCTATGAATACAAATAGTCATTCATGATATGCTTCATGATTTGATCAATATTTTAGATTTTTCTTCTAATCAATACGTCGCGTAAATGACACGTACACTCGACGATGTCCGGCCGCAGACTGAGGACACACCGCCAAATTCTCGATGAACGTATCGCTAGTTTACGTTTCATTCGCTCTTGACATGTTTGATTTATATTAAAAGAGGTATTCGAGAAAAATAAAAAACTTGGAGTCACAGCTAGGTTAAAAATGCGTTATTATTGAACTTTGAGAGTGTCTTAGAATTTAGAAGCATCCCTCAAATTTCTAACATAATTACTTGAACAGAAATTTAGCTCAAAAGTACATATTGGTCATATGATGATTTGTGAATTGAAACAAGACAATAGTGCCATGGAGACAGCTGAAAAATATGCAGTACGGTAAAGAACTAATGATCGATCGGACTATTAGAAATTGGATAGTCAAATTTCATACCTGATATATGATCTTGAAAGACGAACCGAGGACGTATCACACTTTAGACTTTGATGACGATTTTTTTAAATAAAGTAAAGTTGGAGCATAATCTACGTAAATCAACAAGAGAGATAGGAGAAAGGCTTATTACATCACAATCAATTATTTTCCGTAATTTGTAGAAATTAGGAATTACTTAATGCTCAATGACACAGCTCAAATCGAGCTTTAAACTTTTATTTATTTTATAAACTATTAATCTACTTCCCCTCATTTCTGAGGAACGTGACCTTATGCATGATACCCATTATGGAGGACAATGGACATGGTTTTCATTGAAGTACATAGTGCAGTGCTTTCCCATTGCCTTCTAGCGTCACTCTGAATTCTTCGGAATGACCACTCATCCGAGTACTATCTGCGCTCAGTAGCGGTTAACTTGACAATCATGATTCGATTGTTGTCACTTTCAAGTTATGACGAGTACATAGGTTTCCTATGCTAATATCCTCCGCAAAAGACAATGGATTGATAAGGTTTAACCACTTCTACCAGATCCGGAAGCAAACATTCATGGAAAGGTTTTATTGTGTATTGTATGGTGGTACCATTGAGATATAATCCATCACGAGCAGCGGCGCGCCATCCATACGGACAGATTGTGCGGCGCACACAGGCGCCGAAAGATTAGGTGCGCCGAGAGGTTCCAAGAGGGGGAAATTTTAAAATATTAATTCATTAAACATAAAATCGATTAAAATTTCCTAAATCTTTTTCTTTTTTTAAAAAGTTATTTTATTGTACAATTAAAGTTCTGCACACAGGCGCCGGACACGCCATTGATCACTGAGTTGTAAAATATAATTTAACGATTACTGCAGATCCACATGTTCATGAACTGCAAAGACTCGAAAGAAACTATACGAAATGTTTTTGTGAAGCGCGTCATTCTTTTACTCGATCATGTAAGACTAAAAAGTGACTAAAAAAAATATTGATCCCGGATGATATATTTTACAACATCTACCTTACTTTCCAGATCTTACCTTAATAGACTACCAACGTTTCTGATCCCTGCAGGACTTTTAGAATGGACAAAATATCAGTTACGAGAAGCAAGTCAATCAGGCACTACAAAATTTCTTTCTGTACAAACCCACCTAATTTTATGAGGAAGGAGTTGATAAGCTACCAGTAATATGGGAGAAGGTTATGTCTCATCTTACATAATAATGATGGAATTTATTAACCACTCGATCTATAATATAGAACTTGGAATCAGTATTCCTATCGCTCATATATCGAAGTAGCAGTTTGCTGCCGAAGAACTATACAGTCAAGTATAACGTCACCTGCTATAGAATAGCGTGTGCGATAGGCCCTGCTACAGTGCTTCCTTCTAGATTGCCGTTTTATACAAAACGCTCATTTTCAAAGCTAAATTACATATTTCGTAGATATATAATAAATTGCCACGCAAGATAAAGGTTTATTCCTTTTTGTTATTATTGTTTTGAACTAAAAATATAATAAGGTAATTTAAATATGAGAATAGAAAAATCTATAATAAAATACAATTAACCTAGTCATGCCGATGGGGTCTATTTGGGACCCTAAGTATTTCTAATTATTGTGTCAATATATTTGTAATTTTTGTATCATTTTAAATAATATTTAAAACAATATATGGATTATTACCCATTTTTTTTACAATACTCCTTAACCAATCCGTCACGGCGGCTCGAAACCAACCGCGTCGTCCGAAGGGGGTCTATTTACATTGGAAAATAGACCCCAATCATTTCAAGTCACGATATTGATGAAAAATTAATCAATATCTTGACTTGAAATGTTAAAAAATGGATTATTATTAACTTGTTCAAGTCGAGTGTTGTCGCATGTCGGTATTGAACGTGACGGCGATGGCGGTTGGGCACAATCATGATTTCGCAGATTCTATGGAGCTATGAGTAGCCAAGCCGCTATCCAGGCCAATTCGGTGACGTATGTGCTACAGGAGGTCCCTGTAAATTAAATACGAATTGGCCCTTGCCTCGTCTGATTATTATTGTTACAATCCGCGCATTGACAGCTCGGCTCCCGGGCTCATGGCTGGCGACCTAACCCGTATTTGAAGAGCCAAGATAATCTAGAGGACGACCGTCACAGTCCTGACATCAGGGGTGGGACGAACGTGCATCTGCCGGAGATCGCGTGGTGTACTCCAGGTGGCAAAGACCCGCCTCAGGGTTAGAGGGCTACTTAAATAATAAAATATTTTTTTCCGTCTTCTATAGGGTGAGTTTCTATAACGTGATTCCTATCTCGGCGCTATAGGAGAGTTGACTGTACTTGTTTGCAAGTATAGTTCTTCAGACTTGTTGATAACATAGTATTCCATTACCATTGATGCTTCAGCAAGTAACATATCTCCTTTCATACATCACTTCGAAATATTTTTTACACGAACGTATTTTAAATAAAACAATGATAACTAGAGTAACGGCGAATACATAACTTAGCATTGTATCATCTCAATTTAATACAAATACATGTGTTCAGTATTAATGCACTGAAATTATTTAAAAATCAACCATGTGTATTGGCGCGTGTCACCCTTGCACTTTACTGACAGGGGTCGTCCCCTATGCACCGGTAATTTACTCGACATTCAAGGATACCTTTCTTGTTTTATATACACGCATGCAATACTGTGATAGTCTAATAATTTATATAATTGGTAATCACTCTTGCTTTCTCAGCGCAAAAGAAAATCTTATCAAAGCAGTGAAAATTTAATTTATTAACAATTGTGATGTAAAATATCAATAGATCGTTTAATACCATTTTTTTAAATTAATTAACACGAAGTAAAAAATACACGGGCAATTGATTTCTCTGAAAAGTACGTATTTATTATGAGGGGTTCTCAAAATCAAACGTGCGGTTTAATCGAGACGATTAAAAATTGTAGCATCCATTGTTAATTGTCCATTGTGTAGGTCTGAGCCGTTCGATCGTGCCATCTTTGTAGGTATGCATAATTAATTAAATCGCAATAAAAAGACAATTAGTCAGTTTTTCTAATGCGGTTTTAACCTTTTTTTGTTTAATCTGCGCGGTGGTTTTATGTGGGAAAAGTGATGATGAGAGTAGGAATAGAAAGGGACCGTTCGTTATCTTGCTGAAGATACCCATCGTTGATTCCGACAACAATTCTTTTGCGGTTACATTCATCTCTGTGCGAATTATGTGATGGTATTTAATATCAGACACATCTGATTATATTTTTGCACGGTGTATACGTTCAAGATAAAGAAAAATGGGAGATGTCCTATTAAATAATGAAGAATAGTCTATTGAATGAGATATTTTGTTCTTTAATGATATTCATCATGTCATTGTCAATGTTTAGATATCACAAAATGTGTAATGTCTCATTTTCCATATCATCACAGATGTTGTGTATTTTACAGTGTAACTCAAATTGGCAACTCAATTTTTTTTATTTCAGCAAAATAAAAAAAAATATTTTTGACATTTTATCGTTTTTCGACCCCTGATATTTGATCAAGAGTCGAAAAACGAATCATTTTTATAAATATGTGGCTTTTCAATTTTAGTTGTACAACAAATATTATAAATTAAAATGGTTTTCGATTATATATCTCATTCACATTTATTATTAATGTATTAATTTTGTTTATTTTCAATTGTTTTTTTTCGCTCGCATTCGGTACGATGTGCTGAGTGCGAGTGAAACCGTGCGATTGACACGTGTCACGAGAATTAAGTTGGCGGTGTGTCCTCGGTCTGCGACGGGACATCGCCGAGTGTGTTTGTCTTTTCCGCTTCACATTGATTAGTAAAAAAATCCAAAATATTGACCAAATTTTAAAGCATATCATAAGCAATTATCTGTATTTTTAGAATAATCCAATTTAAAAAAAAAATATTCAATCTTATGGAAGATTTTATCAATATATTCAATTGAAATGCTTGGGGCATATTTTACCTTGTAAATAGACCCCCTTCGGACAACGCGGTTAGTTTCGAGCCACCGTGGCGGATCAGTTAAAGGTTTTTACATCACTTATTGATCTGTTCCGTTCATAATGTTATACAAACGTGTATATGATCAATCCTCCTATAGCGATCCCTGCTATAAAGCGGCATCTGTAACTATCCCTCCAATAGTGCTTTCAATTTAATCACTGTTTTCTACAAACGTTAGCATATTTCGTAAAAAATGTAACACATTGGCGCAACGAAATATAGGTCAATGCCCTTTGGTTGACAACCAAATATAACACGCGCTAGGGGAACAAACTAAAAATAGAACAAGGTCATTTAAAATATCTAAATGGAAAAATGTTTGATGTATTGATTTTGTTTAATTTACCAAATACAATCAAAAATACCTAACCCCAAATTTTGTGTGTAAGTGTCTAGTCATCTATAGGGCAGATTTCTATAGCATTCTCCCTATCTCGGCGCTATAAGAGGGTTGACTGCATTAGCACAGAGTATTTGTATCAACCCTTTGATTATTTTAATAGTCATATTATATAGATTATATATTTTTACATTTATGTATAGAATTTTTTCACTAGTATAAAAAACTTTGACATATCATTGTTCGGCAGTGAAAGGGTTAAACGTTTTCTATATTTTTATCTAATTAAAAAAAATTATATAACGGCTAAAAAATTTACGCTATTATTAAAAATATGCTTTTACGTCAACCAAAAAAGGGTAATAGGCATATTTCAGGATCAAAAACTATGTTATAAAACTCTTCTAATTAGCTGACATTTCGAATATGTCACTAACATCCATATTCTGGCTTTTGGCATGGATTATAACATCATCAGCTCAGCTTCTGGAACATAAATGACTGAATTTGTATAGAAATTCTATCAAAAAATGTTACTCACCTTCATGTTAATTCAATTTACATGTTTTCATGATCACGAGTCGTTGAATATTATTAATCTTTTATTATATTTCCAGGTGAGCCATGAAGTTGAACGTGTTTAGGCGGTGTATGATCTTCGCTACATTCTTCGGATGTTGTTTGAGTGGTGCCCTCCTTGCCGGCGCTCTCGGCACTCCACATTGGGCTGAAGCTGCAGCGACCAGAGCGACTACAGCCAACAGTCGTGGTCACCTGCACTTTGGTCTCTTCCACGGCACCAAAGATCTCAATGTTGCCTACGGATGGAGAACTATGCATTTTAGCGGTGAGTGTAATGTTTAAAAATGAGATCTTATATAATAATAGACTATTACTAACAATAGTATAATATATCGTTGTTCATCCAGCTATGATAAACGAGACACTTACCCAACTTTCTATTTTGTCATATGTGTTTATATTGTCACATATTACGATTGCAATCACAATTGTTTATTTTTGTCGTTAAAATTGCACGTTATATAATATTCTTATCCGTTTGGATCTAATATAAATGTTTTATTGTTACAGTGCCGGCGTTAGTTCGATCTGAAACGGAATTGCTTCATCCGGCTGCATGGCTCGCGACGATAGCTTGCGTCGGAGCCGGTTTAGCTCTAGCGGCGTTGGGAGCGTTCTTTGCCGCTGTAAATACGGCTACGTCTCCGTCATCAAAGTTGGCAGCCGTTCCAGGATTGTATCTTTGGAATTCGTTAGCCGGTAAAATATTAAAACAATTCTTGTGGTACATAAATCTTAATTTAATAATAATACCAATAAATATTATCAGTTTTAGTCAATCTAACAGCCGTAGCACTATGGATATTCGAATACTATACAAAAATACAATACAACGTTTTAACAAAAGAAGATTTGGCTAATAAATGGACGTCGGAAGGTTTAGCGGATTTCGGCAGATCATTTTGGTACATATCGATATATTATTAAATAATAAATGTTTTTGTTATATTAATCATTTTATTTATATTTGCTTAGGTTCGTTGTCGGAGCTGCGATAGTATCGGCATTGAATATTGTCAGTATAGTGATAGCGATGGCCGATGATCGAGATCGAGATCCCATAGCGCCTATGATCGAGGAGAAAGCTAACGGAGCTATCATGCTTTACTAAAGACTTGCCTTTGCATAAGAATATTTATATCCGATATAAGTCTGAATGATTATGTTAATTTTAAGACGAGATCAATACAGTTATAGAATGAATGGCCATTTATTAGCATTAAAAATTGTGCTGAGATAATTAATACGTAACGATAATAGAATGGATAAAAAACATTTTATCTTTTAACGCTTTCGTGAATTTTAGTAAATTATTATTATTATTTTTGGTTTGAGAGTCATATTCCTCTAATTTTAATGTTTTTTTTTTGATTTGATAAAATTCAATAGGTTTAATTATTATATTATAACCAAAATCAACTGTAATTAGCGTAGGTTTATTATGTTTAATATATTTAGTGCCATTAGTTAAATGTAAACTGACGTAAATGTTATAATTATTTATTTACTATAATTAATTAGGAGTACAATAAAATGTAAAACTTTATGTATAGTTTGTTTTTGTAATAAATGATCATATATTTTCATAGAACTTGGTTTTAATTTTTGTTTCTAGGCTTCCAAAATAATTAATTTGAGTAAATAAATTTGAATAATTTATTCATATAATGCGAATATTCAAAATAGGCTAGCTACAAATGTCTTTCGATTGTAGTAGATTTTGCTTTGATAAAATTAATTATTTCTTAAATGTCACATAATTAAGATTTTATTAAACTAAAAAAAAAACAAGATGAAATTAATGATTATGCCATAAAGCCATTTTTTGACCTAATATTCTTGGCTGTTGTCAAAAATATAAAAGAAGATACAGCTGTCTCAGAATCTCTTGATAAATAAAAAAACGTTTTCATTAATACTTTTCAAATCATTAAATAAATTATTAGAACATCTGTATATTTTATATTAACCCTTTGACTGCTATGGTGACTCCGGTGTAATAACTATCATTTCATTGATACACCCTAGCGTCACTTGGTGTAAGCTAAAAGTTATTAAAAAATACATACACACAGAACCAACAAGTTTCGATAGTAAATTCGAGATATAACAAACTTTCTGCATTCTTTAATTTATTGGCGTCTGGGACATAATTATATATATATATATACATATATATTTCTAGCAGTTAAAGGGGTAAATTTATTTGAATTAATATTATGAGAGATCTCTTCTTTACAATGTATAATATTTGTTTTCTGGCAACACTGATATAAACTGTCAAAACAACCTGTTAACCTTGCATTTGAGTACGTACTTTCAAATTATTTGGTTGTTTATCGAATGAAAATTAATTAATTTTAGTTGCATCTTTTAATTTTTATAAACTGTGCAAATATTAATAAAATCATATATTAATTTTACAAACAATAAATTTAATCAATTCAATGTTAGTTTACTATGAAGTAATTTGTTCTTGTATAATTTATAGAAAATGATGAATATATATCTGTTATTTTTATAATACCTCAGATTTATGGTATGCGACCTTAAAATGGAAAAGTAATTTAAATACTGTATTGTTTGTTTCAATAAGCTCATGAAAATTTTCTTACTTAAACTTTTTATTTAAGAGTGTTGTAAGATCATCTATTATAGTACTAGATCTTATTAATTCGCCCCATAAATGGACCAGGTCATTCTACATACTGGTCTGGATATTATTCTCTAATTGTTAAAAATTCTCAATGGTAAAGGCATTAAACAATTTGTAGAAATTACATTTTATTAGTAATTAAACGATTAAATTCAACAAAACCGTTTTCTTCATATGTGAAATATAACAAAACAAGCTTTTCTTCAATAATTCGATGATTATTTTTAAATTAGATTATATTTTAAATAAATTTAAAAAAATAACCCATGTTTCAGAAGCTACGGATGGAATGAAAAAGTGGATTTGTACGTGTGGAAGGGTATTGCGCAAACATACCGGCCGCAACAATACATCGTATGACGTCACGACGTGACAGTGAAGCTGCGCGCGCATCGCATTGCTGTCATCGACTAAGCGAGTTATATTTGTGATTTTGACGCCATATATCAGAAAAAGGTATTAAATGTATGCTTACTGTATCGTTAAACATAAACGTTAGTGAAAATATTGTTATATTATAGCAATTATAATGAAAAGCTTTATTGAAATAGTCCACATGAACATAACCTCAAAATAATCGCAACTGAATACAGTAGAACCTCAATTATCCGGATTTTCGATTATCCGGATTGGTCAAAATAAATAAAAAAAAATACAAATTAGTTTTTTGTGTACGGACGTGCTGATTTTCACATTTGCTGTTTACGTACGTGTTTGAATGCGTTTTTTACATTTGTTCAAGTTTCAACAAGTCCCGTGTAAAATATAAGTCAGTAGTCGTTCAAACTC
>JAGXCT010034549.1:0-17907 GCA_022495035.1 Philopotamus ludificatus
AAAGGGATGCGGACGCTCTGATTGGTCCGTCATCTCGGAAGAGGTCGCATTCTATAAAGCGAAAGCATATGAACACGTAATGTGACCATTGATTTTATAACACAAGGATGCAGGACAGTCAGCCGTCGAAAAGTTTAACAAGCCTTCCTATCCTCGGAGAAATGTAAGACAGAGACTGAGGTGGTTGGACTGTTTACAGAGGGACACTGCATCAACTTGCGGAAACTCTGCCGGAACTTGCCTGAAACATGCGGGAAGATTGAGCGACGTGGCGGCAGACTGAATAAAATAAAGAAGGGTGTTGGAAGAGGTCAGGTCTCTGCAATAGGGCTGCTGCGCCTATGATGATGATCATTTTTGACCATCAGTTGTGTCCAGTCTTTGATCTTACAATACGTGTTTTGTGTTTTATTTATAAATTGAAATCTAGAGTAAGTTTTTTGTGTAAAAAAAATGTTTTGAACTTGGCATAAAATGAGCAAGCTTAGATACTCAAAATCTATGTATCGACATCTGAAAAAAATCAGTAATTTTCTGAAGTAAGGCACAAGAATACTGCACAATATAACAAACAAGACAAAATGCATATGTGCATTTTTTTAGACGATAACTCTACTTTTCTACTATTTAGTGACTGAAGATGAATAGTGGACACTTTTGGTAAACGTTACTAACAATGGATTTCAAGGGGGAATGTAGCAAACCCAACCACTAGACCAGATTTAAGAGTAAAAAACTTTTTGCGTGTATGGTGGGATATAAAAGGCATAATTTATCACGAAGTACAATGAATTCTGTACCCAGTTAGAAAGTTTCCTGCAACAAGGTGAAAAAGATCTAGTGTTTAAATAGAAAATGAGTTTTATTTCAACACGAAAACGCCCGACCCCATACATCAAAAATGACTGAAAATCTGAAAAAAAAAAAATATTTTGCTTCCAAACTTAGTAAATTTTATTTCTATGGCATGAAAAAATATTCAATCGATGAAAGAATGTTTTTTCTATTATTTATTTGACTCTCATTTAAAATATGTTTTTTTCAATCGGATATCTTAATATATATTATTTCAAATTCAATTAAATTGATACGAATATCTTATTTACAATCCACTCTTGGCTAATATATTTTTTATTAAAACCGAAACCACTCAGCGTTGAATGGCTCCATTATTTAAACAATGGAAATATGTCTAGTGCTCGGCCTGACCCACATCTCTCCGGAGTTAAAATTGAGCTTCCTGCAGATAAGGATCTCCCGATCGGATATGGAGGACATCCAAATTATCCCGAATCTGTTCTATATAAAGAAGACATTATTCCGCCTTTGACATTAATGGTTTTCTTCCGTCAATCACGAGTGCCGATAGCCGTTTGCCAGTTCGTCTCTCGCGCCCTTTATCGTCAGGATCAGAATGTCGTAAACTATTTAATGCCGTGTTCACACGATTCGGATGATTTATTTGTTGATTGTTTACCCGGGGCCCAGAGAATGAACGGTAAATATAGAAATGGCGCGGGGGATGGGAGAATTGCGAAAAATATATATTTTTTTCGCTCGAATTTCCAGAATTTGCTCAACGGGTCGGATGTGGGTTTATTTTGGGAAAATCTGACGATAGCGGTGTGGGAGCCTAGTATTACTTCATAAGTATTTTTTTTTAATTGTGACATCTCAAACCTGTGGTGCATGATTTCCTTGATTGCTATTTACATTCAATTAGCCACTAATCTCTCTTACAAATGCGTTATTAAAAAGGGCTAACAGTTTGTTTACGAGCACAAATGGGCCCTTTGTCCGTCGGCACATTCCCGGATCTCAGTTGGCACTCGCGAGCTTCATGGGGTCTTGGCACGCGATCCTCGAGCACGCCATAGCGGATAAAGCTGCCGTATATCAAACCGGAGGCACCAAGCCAACAATCTATGCGAACCCTTTTTCATACTAATTAATTACAATCGAATATGCGAATATAAAATGCCCGGATTATAATTCGACCCCAATAAAATACTCGGCCACGGTCAAGTCCATCACTATTAATGGAACGATCCCTCGTTACCGTACTACACGCACTTATCCTAATACTACAAGGACTCGCAAACACGCACACATCCACGCCGAAATAACCGTTTGCGATCCCCGCTTAGTTCAAAGGATACCCCGCCGGAGATTATGTACAAAGTTTCCGGCGTAATCACGCGTCGCCATGGCGACGCTCTCGCTCATGTACATGCGAGTGTACATAACTTTTTTTCTTACCGAAAAATACGACCGCTTCGAATTTATGTTGCTAATTAGCCGTGGCGTCGACTAATTCCGGTTGTCGCAGAGTTTAACTGTCAGCCGGTTTTCAATTCAGTCGCCGTCCGGTTAGTTTAGCTCGCGCTCTGCTAATACGACACAAATGTATGCAAAACTTAAGCGAAACGCTTTAACTCTCGACGGTGGCGCTGTCGACGCGAATACCCGACATGGTTATTATATTCATAGACCGAGTCGAGTACTGTTTGTGGGGAAAAGCCCGAGTTTGGCTAGTATGGCGGTAGTAACCCACGTCAGAAAATCGCTTAATATACATCTGTATCTATTATATACGACGTTTTGTTCAAAAAATATATATTGTGTCTACCGAAGAGTTATGTTAATTTTTATAATAAAATAAAATAATAAATTTTTCATACCATTGTAGTGGTTAAATATTTTTTTAGGAAATATAAAATTATCACATGAAACAAGTATACAGGAAGCCAAAATAATCCATTGTGCCTATACATCATAAAACCAGATGGAAAGCTAATATAGAAGCGTGTCTTCACTTTCTAGTTTTATGGCATGGATCATTTCAAAAGAGTCTAAATCTCGAAAGATCAATAAACCACACGGGAATAATACAACAAAAAATATCGAAAGTCGAAAACGACTATTGTGTCTTCATAGAAGAAAATAGGGCATTGAAGTGCAATTGGTACCGAAGAATTCCACGATCAATTCCATTAGCAATTCGGACTACAAGGACGGTCATTGATGAGATTTATGAACAAGAGACATTTCCAGAATGATTTATTTACTAATAATGAAGAACCGCCCCTAATCCTCCAAAAGATGGCCAAGGATTGGACACTACCCCGACGAATCGGAGGCCGACCACGCCAAGAGGAACCAAGATTGTATATAAAAAAAGCGAATATCAGACCCGTCTTGACACCCTCTGAAAACATCAAGAAAACCCATCATTTTTCATCAGAGTCTGGGTTTACTGCTGAAACCCGAGTGTAAAATCGAAGATACCGATCGAGCTAGTTATGCTCGTCGGTAAATAACACGCCCTCTTCGATAGAGGCTCAACTGTCCTTCTGCAACCTCTAAGGCAGAAATCTGCACGGCGAACTTATGCCTCCGAAGTTCTTCTTCGCCGTAAGTCACTTATTGTGAAGTTGGCGAGTAGTCCTTCACCTCATCGGACATCATTGGTCTTTGTCGCCATATAATCTTCGCTACCAAACGACTGAAGAAGTCAGTGAAAACGCAGAGACGGGCAGATGGACGTCATCACTTCGACGTAGTGTAAACGATGCGATCGCCATATTCTTGCACATCGCCCTTATGTCGAGATCTGAATCTTCATCGTAAGCAGACGTCAAATTGGATATATCATTAGATGAATTTCCATCATTATTTATGATTTCTTGCCAACATAATGCCAATGTGACTATCCCATTTTTAAAAAATGGCAAAAAATTGAACCAGTGCTTGACTGATCTTCTTCGTTTTTGATTTTTTTGCCTTGCAAAAATGTTTGTAAGGACAGAAACAAGTGATAATCGGAGAGTGCTAAATCCGGTAAGTATGGTGAATGCGACAGAATTTTTCAAGCCCAGCTTTGCGAGTTTCTGACGAGTCCCCAAGGCAGTATGTGGCCAAGCATTATCATGAAGCAGTATGATGTCCTTCCTATTGAACATCACCGGCCTCTTTTCTTGGAGTGCTGTTTTTAAATTATCCCGTTGCTGACAGTACCTCTCCGAATTTAGTCTTTCGCTCAGTTTCAACAGCTCAAAATGTATTGGTCCTCGAATGTCCTACCATATAAACAACATTGTCTTATTTAGCTTAACTTCGGCTTAGAGGCGGAGAGGGTGGGTTTTTAGGATTCACAATATGCTCGTCTACTTACGATGTTTTCATAGATAATCCACTTTTCATCCCCAGTTATCATTTGGTCCGAGAAGGGTTTAATTTTGACGATCGATGACTAGATCATTCAAATTCATTTCACTTAGTTCATGTGGCATCCATCTCGAATATTTTAACACCAATCCTAGTTTCCGAATATTGTTCTAAATGGTTTCTTGAGCTGAATCAAGCCTTTCTGTAATCTCCGATGTTGTCGAAAAAAGATTTTGCTCTAACATGAACATTACAGATCTTTCGGGAGACCCAATATTACGTAAAAGTTATTATACTTTTTCGTTTTGGAGTTTTTACATTATTTTGTCACCGACTGCCGTCGAATAAACTAAAGTTTTGGGATCACTTTGAAGCTCTTTTTGTAGTCTACAGTTTATATTTTTTTTATCCTTAACCTAGCCGTGTCGATGGGACTATTTGGGACCCCAAGTTTTTGATTTTTCTAAAATAATTCTTTTCATATAATCCTACGGTCAATAAAAATGTCAAAGCCAAAAATTGAGGAGATCGATTCACCTTTTTTTATGATATATTTTATTCGGTGAGGGATTGAAGCCAAAATAAATTACTGGGGCATTCTGCGTAGTTTGTAGAGACTTCTTAATCTTCAAAAATGCCATAGATGGGTTCAAAAATTTGTAAAAGACCTCTAAACCTGAATAATGTGGCTATAAATTCATTAGTGGAAACCTAGCACCGCAAAGTTATAAATGAATTGTCACAAGGTCTCGGCGGTCAGCTGTACAAGACCACTAAAAGAGGACCTGTAAAAAAAAAGAAAAGGAATTTTGGGACTGCACAAACATAACAAAGAATAACAATCTGTTCGTTACAATTGATTAGATATAGATTGTTACTTGTAAAAAATCAGGGATTTAGATTTAAAATTTCAACAGTATACATCTTATTCATCAGATATTGCGCCATCAGGTTAACAAATTTAAATCTTCATAGCATTCACTTAGATTTTATTTCATCTCAATAGAAGAGATAAAAAAATGCTTTTTTATAAAAAAAAATTATTAACTTGTTATACATTACACTAACATTTTTTTGAATTTAATTTAGAGCTAATTATCGTATTTTATTAAAGGAAAAAAGCAATTATTGCGTACAGTCACAAATTTATATGTTCTTAAATGGTCAGAGCCTAATACACTCCCACATTAATAGGCCATAAAATGTTATTAATTAGGCAAATAATCTTCTATAGTAAAACTTAGCGCTCAATTCAAGGGGATGAGAAAACGTCATGTTTCTAACGGGAAAAAAAACAATACTAATTAGCGGAAAATTTTTTACACCCTAAAATGAATGAACAATGTCTATAGTTAGATACAAAAGTCTATGAAAAATTTATGCTATGATAATAGACTAGAACTCATTATGAAACAAAATTCATTGACATTTTTTGTAAATAGTCTACGAATCGGAATAAAAGCTCGTAACACGTAGATACACGTATAATACAAAATAATATGATAAATCAATAATATTATAGTATACATGTGTAGTAATGGTATTATCTTTGTGTCATTTTATTTTACGACCATCAATCTAATGATGATTCATATAACCACTGATAAATAAATAATTTATGTGAGAATATTATGCTGTTTTTCATTGTACGTAATATATCAACGCATTATTATTAATTTATTTATTTTCATGCCTGATTGGCCATGAAAATAACATGTCGACCCATTGGTTGAGCAGAGTAATAGATCTGGTTACCGGAGAGTTTCTGAGAGCGCCTGTCCTCATATTTGGCAGAAGAAAAAGCACACGCGAACGAACTCGATGGTAGTGAGGTGGCGCTCAAGAGAGCAACTCGCACAGTACAGGGGAGTTGCGTACTGAACCAACTAACAGCTTCTAAAAGGAGGCTTTGCCAAGCAATCGGACCTTTTCCTCGAGGGAAACATATACCCTAAGCAACCCTGCATCCATGCGCCGGGGTAACTGCAGGCATCCAACCCCCCCCCCCTGGCGTAGAGACTTTTTTGAAATTTCTTCTGTATCTTCTCTAATCTGAGGGAATTCAAGGCGTCATAAGGCGCCCATATAATGGAAGTAGATTCACGCAAGTTTTGAACCAATGCATCGTAAAGCATTCGTATGACTCAGGTGCTACGTATGTGATGAGAATTCTCAAGACGAAGCTCAACATTCGTGATGATCTTATACAAACGTCCGATACATGTGAACTACATTTTAACTTAGAATCAAACAAAATACCCAGATCTTAAACAGACGATTGCTTGGGAAGAGTTACGTTCCCAAGTCTGGATGGGCTCCTTTGATCTAGAAAATGTCATTGTTTGACATTTTCCAATACTTAATCGCAGACGATTTAATATTGACCAATCGCACAAAGAATCAATGTTCAGCTGCAACGAAAGGGCATTTTCGTATTTATTATATATATATCAAAAAAATGCACAGCTGCTGCATCGAACATGCGATATAGATTTTCCGCATTTAGTGCAACAATTCGGTCCAATTACCGTCGATGTCTATCGATCGGAATGCCAACAATGCATAAAGGTACTCTGTCCGTTATAATTTCCCTCCGTCCCTAATGCAATTTGTTCCCGTCTGTATTCATTTACATGATACCGTGTTTACAATCGTCTGCAGCGATGGCTAGTACCATCATGTTGCATGCTTCGGATGTGATTATCAAAGCCCGAATTGAATCATCCATGATGGCCGACATGTTCCGTACCTTGTCACACACAAACAATCGAGTTAAACAAACATGTACGCTCGTGTATACAATCTAAATGCAATTTACCGCGAACTGCAAACGAGTCTGCAAAATATAGACGTTCAGCGAACGGGTATAAAGTAATATACCCATGAATTTCTTAGAAAGCAAATACGTAGTCTTTCTCGCTACTGCAGTTTTCCTCCGTCCTTCATTTTAATTAACTTGCGGAAAGCGAACCCGACAGGCAGGGTAAATATTGTATAAGGCGTTTCATGGTAACTTGGCTGTTTTTAGATTGTTTATATGCTTACAATATTCTATTTGTGATGTAAAAAAATATGATAATGCAAATATAAATGCGGAGTTTCGCGGGAAATGCTAAAAATATTATATATGATATTATTTTGATGTATTACATTTTTACTAAAATAGAATGATATGAGAAGTATGAAATTGAATATTAAGGAGTTAATATTCAAAGTAAAATACGCTGATTTCTTAGTAAAAACAAATTGGTTTAAAACAAAGTGAGAGATTTATTTGAAAAATGAGGTAGCCACAGAAAGCTGTTATTAAATAATACTCATTCTCATTTAAATGGTAGCAAATAAAGCATAGACGACAGCTTTATGTTTGCAAAGCCGTCACTGCAACATCCTAGTCGTCCGAAGGGGGTCTATCAAAGACCTCCAAACATTTCAAGTCAAGATATTGATGTATTCTTCATAATTTAGGCGTTATTTTAGGTATTTTAACTAACTAATATAAGGCGTAAATGACATCGCTCTTAGAAATGCCTCACTGCAGACTGACACGCCGTCGTCTGAGTTCTCGCGGCACGTGTCACTAGTACGTTTCATTCGTACTTGTCACATCATACCGGATCCGAGCGAGAAAAAACATCGCGTCCGTGGCAACAGAAGCGAATATTATTGTTTTTATTTTTTTTACAAACTCAGACAATAAAGGCCAACGATTATTTATAATATGTATGTATGTATAATATATATGTCACACGTAGGATTTTTATTAAAAGAGTAATTCGCGAAAAATCAAAAACTTGGGGTACCCAATAGACCTCATCGGCATAGCTAGGTTAATGTTCTGAGATTGATGTACTAGCCTTCTTTGTAACGAGATGGAGACTTGATTCAATTCTGAAAAAAAACTGTGTCGAATGTGATACAGGGAGTTACTCAATCTTGATACCAATTAAATTCATTCAACACCTGTTTGATCATATAGAAAAATTTTACTAGACGTAGAATGCAAGTTAAGAAGTATAATTTATTATTTGCAAATCAAATTTTTAGATTTTATTAGAGTACATGGATTAATGAATATTTAAAAATAAGGGTATACTGTCAGTTTTTCGCTTATATAAATAAAGCTTTCTTTAAATGACTG
This sequence comes from Philopotamus ludificatus, assembly GCA_022495035.1. NCBI lineage: Eukaryota > Metazoa > Arthropoda > Insecta > Trichoptera > Philopotamidae > Philopotamus > Philopotamus ludificatus. Next base: position 8,309 of record JAGXCT010034549.1, read on the forward strand.
TTTTCTTTGAAACGCTTATTTTTTTAAGGTCAAATTACACATTTCGTAAATTTATAATACATTACGGAGCGAAATAAAGGTCAATGCTCTTTGGTTGATAAGACATTTTAGCGTAAACATCGATTTATGGGAGGAGTGACTATAATAGCAAAATAATTTAATATAAAATAGAAAAATCTCATTAGGACAGATTTTCTTAACAAATATTAATCATTAAAAAGTCTGCTTTAAAACTTAAAATAATAAGTTGGATTATACGTGCAGCTACTCCCCATCGATACCGGCGGCCCGGATAATCAAGTGTGTACTGTACACCCGGACTTAGTATAACACGGAACTTTTAAAACACGATTTCGATATAATACAGTTGATAAATAATGACATATTAGTGTATAGCACGGTTTTAGATAATAGGTTTAGGTTCTAGATGAGGCTTAGAAATAAATTATATTCAAAACCGTGTAAAATATTGTTTCTTAATTTCTCAAAGAGATAAAATAATCCAGATGATTAAAACATGATAAGAATAATTTGATTACCCGACTTGAATGACTATTCAAGATAAAGAAGAAATATTGAGAGCCGTACTTTTGACGAAGAAGAACTGGTAAAAATATTAGATGAACCTAATATGATTAATGATTCAGAAAGCAGTTGCATATTTACATTAAAACAAAGATTAAGGTTACCTGATAAATTAATCCTACAATTGAAAGATGTACGTTTTTATTAATATATAATAATGTTAACCGACGTGATAATCAATAATCGATAATGAAAAAATGAAGATATAATTAAATAACGATTTTTTTTGGAATGCATTTCTTACTTTTCTTGATTAAACTTCAAACCTTGTGTAAACGGATTTTATATTAAACAAAATTTTTGTGAAACCATCTGACCGTGTTATGCGAGTTCCGAAGTGTATTTACATTCGATCGAACTCAACGAGCTTTGTCGTTATTGGGAATTTGGAAAGCTTTCATTGCGTCAAATGAGCCGTAGCTTTGATGTCATATCCCATGTTTCATCACAGGTTATTGAATCCGTCGGAGCAGTTTTGGATCATTGCAAGCAACGTCCATTTTTTGTAAGCCATCTTAAGATCAAAACATTAAAGAAATACTATAATTGAGCAAATAATCTTCATGCAAAATGATTTTAGCATCAATTAATCAAAATTACATAATTATTTCTTTAATTTTAAAAGGTATCGAAGGCATTAGTCTTTTTTAATATTATAAATTAAAGTTTTTTCCTAAATCTAAAGCACAGTAAAATGCATAAAACCTTCTTGACAGTCAATAATAAAATAAGCATCGAATAAATCTATCAATGTCAATAATATAGTTCAGATAAATTTAATACTGCATTTTCTCGATTTGTCGACAAAAAATGTAGAGTTGACAACATTTTGCGGAACATTAAATGTTCGCCATTAGTGTCTTCTCGTAACAGTGTTTTTTTTATTCAATTCAGTTAACGTGGCAACCATTTGTCGAGTTTTTTCCGATTTTCTTTGCAGTTTAAGTGCAGAAGAACAGTTGAGCGACTAACGGTAAGCTTTAATGAAAGCTTTCGACTTGTTAAACGTCTTTCTGATTCAACTGACGTCTTTGATCATTATAAATTATTGTCGAGACGACAATGAATATTGTCTGCGACATATTGTAGCGATTACATCATTCTCCGATTACCAGTGAAAATGATTGAAATATTAAACCCACCCTGTAGCTGTTTTAAATGCACTTTTAACGAATTGATTACATTGTTGCCGCCAAAACAAACAGGCAGAAGAGGCGGCGGTCGGTGGTGTAGGGGTCGCACGGACGCCTCGTTCTATTTCTGTATCGATTGTGTAGGTCGCCGCGTAGAGGCCATTACCGGGGGCTCCGAGGTCGCCCTCCTGCACCACCGGCATTCATATTTGAAGAGCCGGTACATATTTAAAGCGACTCGCCTGGGTCATTGCCGCTTTTAATTGGAACCCCTGACCAGCGCGGTGGACGTGTATGTGCGTGTTTGGCGCTGCGAGGACGACGCCACATTGTCGCGCGAAGAATTCGCGATCGATTGGAGGCAGCAGCTGCACAGTAACACGAATCCGATCTGGGAATGAATTTGAAATCCCGGACGCTCGGGTTTCTATTGTGACGATCCTAGGATCTCATCGAAAATCCAGGGATTTGTATGTATCAGGCAGGATTCTCTGGAATCGTGAGTTTAGATAATATTTTACAATTTTCGTAGCGAATACAGTATTAAGCTATGCTTCTGATTTCTCACATTAAATACTGTGTACTATTGATTTAGTTAAAAATATATTCTTAAAAAATTCAGCAGCGCATCCAAGGAAAAGCCCTCATGGGAAAAGCGCATAATAGACACAAGGTCTTTGTTTATACTAGCATGTGTAACTGAAAAATCAAGTTAACGATATATTTGATGAACTATCCTTGATTATATTTCTACTTATTACGAATCTAAGGAGAAAAACCTGTAAAAGACACAAAAATAGAAGCTATATACCACCAAGATGCTAATACTCAGATAAATCAAATGTGTTATTAAGGTGTACAAAATAAGATATATAGATACTGACATAGGAAAGAATTTGTGTAAATCTCATGTGACAAAGAAGAGCTTAATCATGTTCTTGTCATAGCATTTTTCTTTAATTTTTTCCGATAAGTAGTGACTCTTTTAGCTTTGAGAGAAATAACTCTTGATTATCACTCATTGATCATGGAGCTTTATAAATCAATTGGCTCATCAGGTTATTATATTGTATAACTCATGTTTCGACCCTTTTAAATAAGCTCATTTATAAAAAAAGGTAATATAGATAGCAGTTAGAGAAAAAATAATTACTTTAAGATGCTTTCATGTAAAAAACGATACATATTACAAAAAGCATAGAAAAATCTTTTTACGGTTTTCTGTTAGTTTTAATAAAAATAAAATCTTTTTCAATGTAAAAAAATTTCAGGTGTTAAGAAAATAATTTTGAATTTAATTTCTCTAAAAATTATATAAAATTACTTGTTATTTTTATAATGAGAGTGTAGAAAAATGTCTATAACTCGAATATTACTTACGATTAACGGAAATTGTGAATCATTCCAATAGATGGCAAATTTAGATGCCTAAAAATTCAATGTTAAACCTATCAAAAATTTAGAAAATGGAAAGATATCCTAAAAGACAAAAACACATTAAGTGAAGAGTCGGATATTCTTCATTTTTACATATTGCGGAAAAATCTAAACCATAAAAAAATTGACGATGCCTGCTGAGAATATTATGAAGAGAACTGAAAACCGCTAAACGCACAAACGTGTCTGTTTTGTAAGAAATGGAGGACGAAAAAGATTTCTAACTCTTAGCTATATGTCTCAGGGAGATTCTTTAATCCTTTGGATATCTCGCTAAAAGAGATAACCTGAATTTCCTTATCTGGTAATAATGTAAAAGGTTGCAGGATAAAGGGCAAGGTGTCCATCATATGGAGTTTTATTAAACTTTGTTTACATTTTGTATTTTTTTTTATCTAAACCTTTTCCACTCCGTGGGCCAGACGTTTTAGCCCAAATGTTTTTTTAGCAAAAACTTTAACCAAGTTTTTTTGTGTAATTAAAATAAATAGTTTAGATATCAGATAAAACCCTATAAATGCTTATTTGTTTTCCAAATGGATATATCTTTTAATAAATTTGTAAAAAAAATATAACTAGAGTAACTCATAGATTAGACTAAAAATGGAAAGGGTTAAAGCCAGTTTTCCATAGAATTTAAAAGGTGATAATCAGAAGGTGTAATATTAAGTGAATTATAACGAATATTGTATAACTTCTAATCTATCTCTCTTATGTTATCCTGTGTGTGGACTTATTTTATCATGCAGGAGAATTAATCTTAGATTGTTTACCAAAAAATAATAGTTATTTAAGTTCCAGTAATTTCAAATAATTTATTAGTAATTATTACTAAAACATCCCAATATAAAATATAAACGGAAATCTTCTTCAGTCTATTATGACCCAGGTTTCAGTTAATTTGGAAAAACAGGGTAATAAAAATGTTTAATGGAGAGTCTGGACCATAAAGGGAACTATGAGATAAAATTGAGACCTTTGAAATGTGGTGCTGACATCACTAAAAATACATACTTGGCTGTCCTGGATGAAATGCAAAACGATAAAGATGATAGACCCTTAAATACATATACTAAAAGGATACTTTGATACTTTAGACATATCGCTAAAAGATAGAAAAGTCTGGAGAAACTCAGTACCTCTACGGGCTTCAGCGTAATGCCAGGCATACTAGATGCGGAATGCAGAGGATCTTGGTGAGCCACAATCAAGGAGATTTAGGTAAAAAAAGATCACGATCCTCAGAAACAAGAGTACCAACTCACGAAGAATATTAGATTAAAACCCCAAAAATTTATTGTTTGATTTTGGTATATTAGACTACCAAAAATTAGTTTTAAAGCCAAAATAAAACTATTATAATTGCACTAATTAATATATAGAATTTCATATTTTCATCTCAATATTTCCTAATTATTTTGATTTAGTAAAGTGAGTAGAAATATCAACGTATCCAATTATATGACGAGGTGAAAAGCTATTTTCCGAATAACTGTAAGCTTTCCCACAGGAGCTAGACCAACGTTTATCCTACATGGCTTACATCAGCTTTTCTTCATATGAATAGAGGTCCATTCTTAACAGCTGACCTTCGTAATATGCGAAACATAATACCGGCCATTGTGGCGGTGGCTGTTGTTCGAAAAGCATTCTCGTTGCTGTCACTGCCTCAAAGAGAATATATTTCTTTTAAGGCAAATCATGTTATTTTTGTGTCGGACCATTGTGCGTCTGACGTCATTGTTACTTGATATACAATGTCAGTCAGTCGCGATGTTCATTCATTGGCTCGATGGGAATCTTTCCGAGTCGTTGAACATCGACGCCCGTTTTCTCGTCCGCTCTTTCAGGTATAAGGATTTATTGGGGAGAGGTCGACCGGCCAGGGCCCGTGTCCGAAAGTTTATATCGCGGAGAGGACAGGCATCGATCACCGGACCCGGACCTCCATTTTCTTAACAACTTAACCCGACGCAGAGGTCGTGGAATTAGGCCGCCGGTTAGGGACTTTGATCACGATGGTGTCGGACGATACGTCATTGGCCGATTAACTGGACAGGGATTAGTCGGATGGAGGGTATTTGACAACGATTAAGGGCTGACGCGTGCAGATAATTTAAATAATTAATATTAATCGTGTGACACTAGCTTTTACGTTTAATTTTTCGTTAAATTTTTTCAGACCTTCTAAAACTAAATAAAAACAAATAAATTAATTTCTAATTATCGACGAAGGACTATTTATTCTAAAAAACCTGAACGATTATGTTTTAATAAAAGATCAGATATTATAATTTAAATTAATTATGAATACGAAACCTAATATTACAATAGAGAATGAAAGAGGCTTCGTCTCATTGCTCCAGATACTAGACATTCAAGATCTAGAAGGTTTCAGACGTGAAAACTCTAATAAAAATACATGTATAACTTACTAAAATTAATAAAAACAGTTTTTACAGAAAATAATGCGATTTTTAATAAAAAAAATCGCATATACAAAAATAATAATTGTTGAGTTCTCGTTTCACATTTTTTCCTAAATTTTTCATTTTTCACGTTCTTAATTATTTCGACTAAGAACAGCGTTTAGATTTAATTTTAATCAAGAGATATCTACTGAATAAATCGACAACAGTAAACCGTCCTATAACGTTGAGATAAGGACCACGCAATAAAAACTTGCTCTATAGAAGACTAAGCAGCTATACAAAATTAACTAATAAATAAATTATATTTTTATTATCATTACTCAAATTAGTGGAATAAAAGGGATAAAAGACTTAGGCAGCTTGAAAACAACCACGTAGTTGAAAGGAGTTCTCATAGAGACGCCAAGTATTTTAAGATTGATGAAGAATTCATTAATATCTTAAAATTTAAAAAAAAATGATTATTCTAAGAATAAAAATAGTTATATCTGATATGCTTAATGATTTGATAATGTTACGCGCATTCGGGAACGTCTTGCCACAGATTGAGCTTTCGCAGCACGTGTCATACGCACATCGTACCGGATGCGAGCAAGAAAAAGTATCACACACGTGGCAACAGAAGCGATAACCGTTGTTTTTATTTTTTTACGCAATTGTACATAATAAAGTATAATTATTATTTATATTATTTATTCTTTTGCCTTTTTTTTACAAATACAAAAAGTTTGTAACATGTATTATTTATATTAAAAGAGTTATTCTAAAAAAATCAAAAACTTGGGGTACTCAATTGACCACATTGACACGGCTAGGTTAAAGAATAATCAATTGTTTAATCAATAAAAAAAGTACTAGAATATTCTGTCTAGATTTTTACGAAAATCACTAACGCTAGATAGATTAAAATAAGTGAAAAATAAAAGATTAAAAAATTTCCAGAGTTTTATTCGTTATTTATTATTATTAAAAAATGAAGGAGACCTGAAAATACTAAATCAAATACGAGAAAGATTGATTTCAGAAGAAAATTCCAGCAATTAAACAAAATGATTATCTACAGCTATCATAACACAGCCTACCCTCCTATTGTGCCTAGATATGACACTCGCCCTTTAGAAGACTAGGCACCCATACAAAATTTGGGGTTATTTTTTTGTTTAATTTTATTTTATAAATTGAACGAAATAAGTACATTAAAAATCTTATTGATTTGGTTGAAAGCACTATAGAGGAGACTGCCGTGCACGCAACTCTATAGCAAAACGCGCTATAGAATTGTTGAATGTTTTTAATGTTTAACAAATCCAAGATTTCATATGAATTTATTAAAATTTTAACTAATTAAAAATATTAAAGCATAATTTAGATACAAAATACATTTATAGAAATTAACCCTAATTATTTATGCCTTAATTTTCATATTATATACAGTTTTTGGTAGAATATATTGAATAAAATTATAATCTTGTTGATAAAATAATAAAATTGGTATCCCAATTTAAGTTAATCACTCTAATACGAGTATTTAAATATATTATACAGATGGAAATTTTAAAAGGGGGAGAGAAACTTTCACATTCGCACGAATTTAATTCATTAATAAAATATTTCGATTTTAATCTTATTAGACGAGGGCTATGCCAAATAATTTATTACACATCCGCTACGTGCACGGATCGTAATAAAAGAGTACATAAATTTAAAAAAATACAATTATCAAAGCACTCCGAACGAGTTTTAATAATAACATTATGTGCTTAAAAAAAGGGCAGAGCAAACATTTCATAGCCCCGAGCGATCTTATTACATTATTAACCTTTCAAGGCAGAAAATGATTGTTGTTTCCTTATCTGCACATGTTTCTTGCCATGGAACCGTGGAGAAATATCCTCGGGCGGTTCATTTCCCTGCCCCGCTTCGCCTCAGGATTATAGGGCCACTTTATTTACTTTGGAAATTTCTACAAGTTTTTTTTTTATCTCCGTCCTTTTGCCTTGTATTTTTTTCCGGGACCCCGAACAGGATATGGTGATTGAACACGAATTTCGTCCCCTTTTAAAACATGGTCCCTTTACGCGGCGGATAGCAAAAAAAATATATACAAATTAATTACATAATAAAATTTTGTGGTGACCCTTACCGTATTTATTGAATTCTTCGGCGGGCTCGAGGGACATGAGAGGAGTGTTTCCACCCCTGCCATCATCAGCTGGTGTCCCGGATCTTCCAACCATTTTATTTTAATGTTGTTTATTCTTAATTAATTTCAATACACACTTATTTAAAAAAAAAATATATATATTTAATTTATTATCAATCACTTTCACTTAAGACATCTTATCGCCAATTTCCTTCGTTCACTTTTACATTCGCGTACTATTTAATGCAAAAATGGATAATTAATTTACGTTCCTTTGATGGATTGTATTGATTCAATCATCTCGGACGAAGTTTCATCGCCCAAATTGATAAACGCGAAATTTGTACAGCAATTACAGCCAAATAAGTTTGCTCGTAAATGTTGAAGAGTCAGCGATTCGCATGCCAAAATCCTAAACAATGAAACTCGAACGGAATCGCAGGATCTTCCATTGTTAACCGATTTGGTCTCGGTACGAAAATTGCTGAGGGAACAATTCCCATTATTGATTTGGACAACTTGGGAAAATCGACCGACTGGGAATTGGACTTAACAGCACCGCAAATTATTTAGCAAGGCACTTCTGAATGAAACAGCGGTCGTTAAAATCGATGCAACACTTAATTGATCCTAATTTACAAGGCATAATAATAACTAATTTTTAATAAAATAATTAATATTTTCAAATTAATCCGAAACAGATTATTTAAATAAATTTTAAAAGATGAAGACGTCAAATTTGATATTTTCACGGACGCCCGAGTTGAGACGTCTGAAACGATTCATTAGTCTTAGTAAGGATAATTAAGAAATTTATTATAATTAAAAGAGAATTTAATGTTAATGTAGAAAACAGATATTGGCTTATGAAGCTTTGGCCTTTCGAAAGTACAATATTTAATTTTAACTTTACTATTTAATATACAGACGTGGCCAATTGATTCAGAACGCTTTAGACAGACTTTTCGACATTAACACTCTCTTGTTCTTGGAAACGATGAATTATTTAACTTTTTATTATTTTTTTATTATCTATAGATATTTAACTTTAACAAATTAAACGTAAGAAAATCATATAGATTAATATCCATATAAAAAAATATCTTAAGGAATTAATTTATAATCGTACGTTTTCTGCTTATTGAAACTTAATTATTTCAGGGGCGGCTCGTCTTTAGGGGCAACCGTAGCACTGCCCCACACACATTTCTAGTAATAAAAAAATAATAATTAGCTGAACTTTAATTAGCTCACTCTATACCCCTTGTCTTGTATTACTGTTTACAGGAGATCGCTTTTTGTTTGCTGTGTCTGTTAAGTATGTTTAGGCAGGTTTCTACCTGCCCCATAACACGTGTTCGCAAGCCCCAATTTAGCTGTAAGTCTGAGGCGAACGAATGTTCTTGTTCGTCAGTCAATGGAGGTAAAGAGAAAAGTTCTATATTACCGTATGCAGAAGGCCGATTTTCGTTTTCTGCGTAAAGCTATGTTTGGGGCAGACCTGTATGTGCCACGCTAATCTATATTTTCTACTCGATTCAAAAAATAAACGACACTTTTATCGTTTATCGATAATATTTTGCTTTTTTTCTGGAATTTGAATATCATCATTAACTGACAAAAATCTTTTAAAGATTCCATAGTTCCATCGATGCTTCCCCATCATGCTCTCCTGTTTTTAGAGTCACGAGCCTCCGCTAAATTATAATTACATCTTAAAAAATATGTTACATCTTAATTAAGCAGAATATTTAATTTATTTATTAATAATGTTCTCTCAAAGTGGGTAATTGTTCTCGAAAGATCAAATTACAACACGTGTCACTCAACGCGTGCGATGCGTTCTCTAGACTGGTGGGGGAATGACCC
>JAGXCT010034549.1:23802-47290 GCA_022495035.1 Philopotamus ludificatus
ATTCAGATAATTCTTAATAACACTAGAACAAGTAAGCTGTAAGTAACAACAATTAGTTATGATTGATCTTAGATGTTAAACAGATAGGTTGACTTTCATCGAAATCTATGAATACTAACAGTTATTTAAAATCCTCCATTGAATCTTTATATGTTAGAGTGGCAATAAAAAATATTATTTTTGCCGTTTATCTATCTACAAATAAATAAAATAGCAAAGACAAGGGTTCATATAAAAAATGTGGTATTTTTCTTAATTAGCGTGATGTTTTTTAACAACACTGTAATAATGGCACAGCTGCAGGCAGTCTTTATTTGTCAGATATGTTTTATTTTATTCGCGAAGTTCAAGAATAAATAAAGGAAGATGTTTTGCAAACATAGAGGAGATAAATACTGAAAATTGCGTTTCAGAAGTCCTTGAAAAATTATAAAAAACGCTGTCACAAGTGTGTGATGTATCCCCAAGGACACCACTGATACTTTGAAAGAAACACAATTATTATTATTAAAAATAGGGGTATCCAGAACTAATGTTGCAGTCATCTTTAGTACAATCACCTGGAAAAATGTATGTTAACATTTTTTTCAGATTCAAAAATATCCTTTTTTCCAAGTTAAGCAATAATGTGAGTCATATATCCGTCAGAACAGCATTAGCAGAGTTGCATGCTGATGCAGTTTCAAATTAAAAAATACCAGAGGTGCTACGAGAAATATTTGTGTAATTTATAATAACGTATTCGATGTCTAGAAATTCCAACGTTGATTTAAAAAATAATTATGAAAATATTGATTCAGAAAATGAACTTGAAAGAGGACGGCGTAGTCAAATGAATAAAGTGGCGTTGAAAATTGAAATCGAAGATGTCTAAAAATTATAGGAAAAAGACAAGGTGTTTGAGTCGCGTCCGTTTTGTCCAACCGCAAGGAGATGAAACGTCTCAACATATGCAGATTATTGCAAGAATACCGCACATTTTTTCGAGATTTAATTACTGAAGATGAGAAATGGGTTCTCTACCTCAACGTTACAAAGAAAAAATAGGGGTGAACCCCTGAAAAATATGCGATTTCAACCGTTATCGTTATATCGATTTTCAATGTTATGTATGTGGTTGACATCTCGGCTTTCGGGTTTATGGCTGACGACCTGACCCATATTCGAAGAGCCAAGATACTTGGAGAACGACTGTCAGAGTCCTGGCATCAGGTTTGAGACGGACGTATATCTGTTGGAGATTGCGTAGTGCCCTCTAGGTGGCATAGACCCGCCTCAGGATAATAAGGCCAATTAAATAAATAAATGTGGTGAGATTTAAGACAATTTATTTTGAATTATTGAAATATGGCTGAACGGTTATAGCTGAGTTGTTAAGTTAACTCTTCTATAGCGTTGAGATAGGGACGACGCTATTGAAAAAAAATGCTATAGAAAGTTAGGCACCCATACGAAATTGGAGGTTAGGTTTTTTTAATTGTATTTTGCGATTTGAAGCAAATCAAATATTTGACCCATTTTTAATGACCTTGTACTTGTTTAGTTCGGTAACAATAGCTCGTGCCTATAGACGCGAGGGGGTATTGACCTAGCATATTTCTTTCAGTTTTTTTCACTTGCAACAGATGTGCCAGGGGAGTTCAAAGGAACAGTTTTTAAGTTATTTTTTTTTAAAATGCTTCATTGGATTCATAAAAAATAATTTCCAAGCTTTCTTCGCTTATATCAATAATATGACTATTCTCCGCATTTTATACGTTCCAAAATTTGTGCTTTTTGTGCTAGCGAACGTTTTTTGACGGTGATTCACAAAAAAATAATAGAACACGCCTAGCGAGGTAAAGGGAAAAACAGCTACTGACAAATATTTTCTAAGTGCACGTACATATTTAAAATTGCACATTAATAATATATTTACGAAAATTTTAATTTGACCTTGAAAATATTGCATTTTGTAAAATAAACGCTATACAAAAAACGCCATAGGAAAAAAAATCTATAGAAGTTTACGCTATAGGAGAGTTGACTGTATTGTGATCAACGTAATCGTTTAAGTGCTGCTTTATGTCAAAAGATGTATGATCTAGTGAAAAACCATTAAACAATCCTGCAACTCGACAAAGCTCCTCCTCATGTAACTAAGTTAACGCGTCAAAAAATTAACGACCTCGTTTGGGACACTTTATTGCATCTACTACATTCACCAAATCTGGCATCTGTTCTGGTCGATGGAACATTTTTTGGATGACTAAACAATTTACACAGTCTAAAATTCGAGATTGGGTTGCAATGATAAAATATGACATTAATTCCGGGTACCTTTAATAAAAAATTGCTTCGAATTTCCAATTTTTTTTAAATGCGAAAAATTGAATAGAGCTCTTTGCTGCGACTCAATATTTTACAATGCAGAAATATGCAATTTTCAATATCGTGCATGAAAAACAGAATTAGCACGCACACACGGCGATAATCTCAACGATAAATCATAGGTCACGTATCGGATCAAGGGACAAACTGGACTCGCTGTTTGCCTTTCGATATTTATTCGTTTAAACGGCAAACATATCCAACCACCCAGTGACCCAGAAATGTACACAGCACTACCTCCGAAACATATATCGTTTTTTATGTATAAACATATACTCATACAGTATTTTTTCTTACATTTTCCAACCGCCAAATAAACAAACACCTCCTCCGACTTTTCATATGACACGATCTGATTTTTCCCTCCGCGATTTTCATATTTATACGCTTATTGTGATCGTTGCGTGTGATCCGTGTAGCACATCTCGTAAAAAAATTTAGCATTTCTATTTACAAGCTAATACGGGTTAGATAAGAATTCGGGATAGCGTGCGGCACATCCCTTTCTATCCCCGGCTCACTCTGCTCGTCCCCCTCTATCCCTATCTATCCGAGAGAATATCAAAAATTTGGGATTCAGCTCGCTCATCTTGCCAAACGTAAGTGGAATAACTTCTGATACACGCGACCTGAATAATTCACAGCTGTTCTCAAAGTTTACGGCCTCATGGAAAGCTCGCACCGACAACGAAATGTTTCCCATCCGGTAATGGGCCAAACCTCCAATCGATACATGTCCGTTAAACAAACACTGAGCGGATATTCGGGAGATGAATGCCAAATATTGGCGCCAGTCAGTGTTGAGAACCGCTTGGCGAAAGAGTTTCTTAATGCGTAAACCAACATCTTGAGAGATTCAATGGTAATAAGACACTTGCCAAAACAGAGCTTCTCAATTTAAGAACACAATTTATTTTATTAAATATTTTGTGATATCAATAAAAAATTAAAACTTTACCATATTGGACTCTGAATGCTTTTGTAGATTTATTTAAATAAATAAATTAGATTTACTAAATGATTTGAATATAAAGGGACCTTTTTTCGAAACTGACCTGGGAAAAAATCATAACATTAACCCTTTGACTGCTGAATAATGTTTTATTAGGTTTTTCGTACTATCAAGAAACATCTCAGCAGTCATAGAGTTGAATTATTTATATTTTCATATATGTAATATATATTAAATACAAATTATTTAAAAAATACAGTCAATATTCCTATAGCGCCAAGATAGGAAACATGTTATAAAAACTCTCCCTATAGAAGACAAGATGATCGTTTGGAGTCAGCACATTAAAGTTAATTTCATTCATAAATATGTAATTTTACCTTAAAAACTTAGTGTTTTATAGAAAACTGCGTTCTAGAACGAAGAACTATAGAAGGAACTGTCAATCACGCCGCTCTATAGCAAGAAGCGCTATAGAAGGGTTAACTGCATTAAGGCTATGACTTTATTTGTAATAATATGGATAAATAACTGGGCTATATTAAGTACGTAGACATGTTTTTGGGGCCCCTACAGTTTATTTATGATTTTTTCTTAATTTTATGATAAAGATTTATTTGTTAATTCATAGTTTTATCTATTTTCTTAGTGCTTGAAATATTCCTGTTCAGTAGGAATTTTTTTAAAAAAAATAATAAGCTTAGAATTTAAAAAAATGCTTTAATCTGTACTATTGGACCAATGTTCCAATATTGGAACATTTTTTTTATCACCACTCTGACGAACAGATTGACGAATATTAACTGAAACTGAGATGTGGTTTTTAAATTATACATATTGTTTCAAGATTACAAGATCTGTCACGGCTGCTCGAAACCAACGTTGTCATCCAAAGGGAGCCTATTTACTATGGAAAATAGACCCCAAGCATTTCATGTCAAGATATTAATGAATTCTTTATCAATATCCTGACTTTTTTTAGAAAAAAAGGATTATTCTAAGAATAAAAATAGTTTTTCATTACATGCTTAATAAATAGGTCAATATTTTGTTTTTTTTTTAACTAATCAATATGACGCGTAAATGACACACACACCCTCGGCGATGTCCCGCCGCAGACTGAGGACACGTCGCCGGTAGACTGACAGCTAAATTCTCGCGACACGTGTCACTAATACGTTTCAATCGCACTTGGCACATCGTACCGGATGCGAGCGAGAAAAATCGTCAAGTACATGGTAACAGCAGCGAATTTTGTTGTTATATTTATTTTCGCAATTGCATAAAGGGCAATGTTTATTTATAATATTTATTCTTTAGACTTTTTTAGACAAATATAAAATGTTTGTGACATGTAGAATTTACATTAAAAAAATTATTCTAAAAATATGTCCAAATACTATGAGTTTTATTAGATATTTAATAAATTGTTCAAATATCACGATGTGATATTAATTAAATTATGATATTTAACTATGAATACGTATAATCAAAACTAAATTTAAAGCCGGTTTATCAACCATCAAGTCAATCAATGAGGGCCTAATTATACTAATAATCATGTATAGGCAAATTATATAGCATTAATTTATTACTAATCCTATAATTGATATTAATCACATAATAAATTAAATGTGGTATTGTGTGTTGCAAAAATATCAGCCGGTATTTTTTTGAAATGTAATTTGATATTTCTACGATATCAGTTGATAATTTATTATTACTGGTCAAGGTGAAATCGTATATCTAGGGGTCGAATTCTTATGTAATATTTTCATATGAAAATTTAATATATCCATTTTCGCTGTTATTCATACATCCATTACGACAGTGGAATAATGTCACGAGGGTCTCCAATGAGCGTAAACTGGAAAAAAAAACGACGTCGTTAAAGATAAATTCTTTATTTTGTTTTATTTTTCAGCCCCGATACAATGGCAGGCGACAATCGAACACCAATAACTGGAAAAAAAGGGGCCATGTTTACATTCGAGCGAAAATTTTCAGCGAAAATGAGCTTTCCTCGTTATCGGGCGATCGAGGAAATGGCGTCAAACGGTGTCACGTCAACTTTATTGCCTTTGCCGGCGAAAGTTAAAGTGCTTTTATATGGAACGGAGAAACCCGCAAAAGTTATTGCACAGAAATGGGCATCGAGCAGCATGAGGCGACTCCAATTAATAATTATATTTAACCGGGAAAAAATCGAGCGAATTTGGCGAAACTCCAGAACCCGAAAGAAAATAATGCCGGGGTAAAAATAATATTTTGTTTAGTACACGGTAAATATTTGACAGTGTAATATCAACACACTGAAATAGCATCCGAGTATGAAACAAACATAAATCATAGCGAATCAATGAGTATCCGCGTTTGACCCAATAAATATATCAGTAAATTATCGCAAGTAAATTAGATTTACGACGTCGCCAAATATTGGGTCAAGGACATAATATATATTATTTTATAATTCAATAAAATGCTAATATTTCGGTCACGCCCGTATTTTTTCCGTGAGTTATACTCGCTCGCTTTTCATTATTTCAATATTAGAAAAAGCTTCTGTAGGGGTGCAGTGCTTAATTCGCATTGAATAATCAGACCGGAAATTCCACCGGAAACTGTTAACGGTGATTGCCGCTGTTATGAAAAATCGTTTTAAATAATAATAAAAAATACAGCGTATTTTTACGGCCATAAACACAGAATATTTACGACGTAAACGAAAATCGATACGGTGTAATAACGTGTTAATTAGCGATTGCTTCACCAATGTGCCGATTAAATCATGTATAAAATTAATTATTACTGAGCGCAGATTAATGCCGATGCGATAAGACGTCGTTTATTGCCGGATTTTCTGGAGTCGACTCGGAATCCCCTCGCTAATCCCCGTATCGGAGCGATACGCGAATAATAATATTATATTTGTTATCACAATGGTTTATTATGTTCACGGCACTGTTTTATTATATGTATGCACTGTTGTTGTTTGTTGTTGTTAGAGAGGTGCTCGCTCGGACATGGTCGCGGCGGGTCGTGTTGTGGCCGCGCGAGTTTTGAATTTAAAAAGAACGGTTGGCGGCGCGCGCGTCGGCGATCGGGCCGCGGCGAGCAGACTGGCGGCGGCGCCTCGCGGGGACGCCGGCGACGCTTCGATCGTTAATTGCTAGGGCGACCTGTGGGGCGAGCCCATGGCCGATGATGATGGCCCGATCGCAATGTATTAGGCAATATGTATTCATTCTTCAGTGCTAATTGCAAGATAATTATTGTAGCTGATGGCCGATAACCGCATTGTTACAATCAGAAAATAAACTAAACAAACCAATAATAATAGTTACAGTAAATAATATTTAAAAAATATTTTCGCATCGTAAATCAGCACCCTTATGTCTGAGAAACATGATCATTCTTGATTATTTTTTTTAGCCAGGATGAAGCTGTGTCAGACCGGTCCGACACAGTCCCATCCCTTTCCATCCACCCTCACCAATATACCGGCATGGGGCTGGTTCAATCGGTGCCACAAAAGCAGTTTTTTTTCTTGAAGCGCGTGATGTTACAAAAAAATGCTAGATTTTTTTAAGAAGGGGAGAAGGGAGAGGGAAAGTGGCTTTGCACAACTCTCCGAAAGTCGATGCAAGCGAGCAAATGCCCTGTAACAAATTAGACCGCTGACCAGGTCCATGTGTCCGATAGGGCCTTCCTCCACCGAGAGACTCGTAGAGGAAAACCATTCTTGATTGTGGATTTTCAGGATCCTCAGCGTTCAGCATCTCGCGTTGTAGCTACTAGTTCTTCAGTTTGTCGCTACAACGGGAGTGCGTCCTGCTCTTTCCCCTTCTCCGGCAATTGTTTCTTCTATTAGGTTGAGTCATAAATAAGTTCTGATTCAGATTCTAGAGAGAGTTCGGAGTTCTAGTTCTGAGAGAGTTTAGGTTGACTCGCAGTAAGTCACCCAATAAGGCAATTTTTCACTAGATAGATAAGTGACCTGTCAGTCATTCGACAATTACTAGTGTGGTGGACGATACAGTGGTGTTATTCCGAACCCTTAAAATCAAGAATCAAAAAGTGCATGTATGTCATGTGATGCTTTAAGAATTCAAGCAAGGCACTAGTGCTAGATCGACGGCCGAAAAGATATGCAGTGTATACGGTGAAAGTCTGATAACTGATGGATTTTCGTTCCGGAGATGAGTCGTTGAAAGATGAACCAAGGGCGAGTCGTCTTTCCGACTTTAATGACGACATTTTAAATGCGATATTCAAAAAAAATCTACGTCAAATGACGAGGGAGTTGGCAGAGAGACTTAATACGTCAACAATCTACAGTTTATCGCCACCTGTAAAATTTGGGGAAAGTCAGCAAGTTAGGCATATGATTACCACCTAATCTCAGTGACCATATGTCTCTTTTTGCAGCATAAAATCGAGTCTTTTTTGGACAGGACGGGAAAATATTGTCCGCAAAAGAGATGGTTGAATAAGGATTGACCACTCGTACCTGACCCTAAAGCCAATACTCATGGCAAGAAAACTTTATTGTATGGATCGTCGAAGAATAATCCAACACAAGCTGATGAAGCGCAACCAAACGATTACTGCCAATATATAGGTTCAGCAGCTGCAAAGAGTTCATGAAAAACTACCGGAAAAGCGTCCTGCACTCTTCAATCAGAAAGGCGTTATCCTGTTACACGATAACGCCAGATCACACTTGGCAAAAGTGACTCAAGAAAAAGTACTAGAGCTTAACAGTTGTGTTTTGTCACATCCAGCATACTTCCCAGATTTTGCTTCTAAGGACTACCACCTTTTCTGTTCCTTACAGATTTTTTTAAATAAAAACTTTCAAAAATAAAGATCAAAGCAATCAGGCCTTCGACACTTTCTTTCAGTACCTACTAAATTTACCATACTACCCACTAAACTTACCATAATATCGACATTTTAAAAAACTACCCACTAAATTTTATATAACCTAATAGTAATATGTATAAAATATTAAGAGTATTAAAAAGAATAGACGTTTCTTTCGTTGGTCGTTTTAGGGGAATGCTTTTTAACCACTTTCTTTTTAAGTCGTATTTTTTTATTATTTCATCGACCACACTTACCAATTTATAAAATTCGAATTTACCAACCCAATTTACAATCAATAAATTATATACTAAGTGTAGAGTTTATACGGAATATAATGCTTCATATTTTTTCGAAAAAAAGACTGCATTCATTGCCATTTAAAATATTTTTAATGTACTGGCGAATTATTTAAATGTTGGCAAGAGTCAAAAATGGTTCAAGAAATTACGATTTAAAATATAACCCCACAAGGGGAAGTCCTTATTATTATTATATTATAGTAATCTAACTTTATCTATTGAAAAAATTGCAAACAATATCGGATACCAAATGTTAAGTGTCCAAAGGAATTCTAAAATATCGACATGGTGTTAAAGTAAAAAAAAATTATGCATTACACATTTTTAATGGAAGGTTTGGAAGCAAATTACTTATTATTGTTCATTTTGAACGTGCTCATTTGTATTAAAAACAGTATTTAAATAATGTTGCATCGATCTGAGAAAATGACAGTCTGACGGAGCGATATCCGGAAAATTAGGAGGGTGACGAATTGACATCCATCCAATGTCGGTTAATTTTTATTGTATTATTTCAATTCCGCCGCTAAACGGATCGCATTTATTGCTTGGTTAGGTTTAGGAGCCTAAAAATAAGTTATGCCCTTGCAGTCCTACCATACAGGCATAATATATTATATTTGTGAGGACTGGTTTAGGGGTTGGTATTGCTACCCGACGCTTTAAAAGTCATTGATTTTTGCGCTCTCGGTTGGAGTAAAGTACTCATTTTTCATCCCCAGTCTGCGTTTATACGATCGACTAGTTTCTTTTCATTCAGCTCATGCGGTATTTATTTTCCATGTATGTAAAAATGTAGAACACCAGACTCTGCATCAAAAGTTTTTTTGTCTATTTGGATATCCTTCTGTTTTTATATAATGTCGAAAGCTTTGGCATTGTATTTTTAGCCATCGTAATTCGGCTTCTATTTCTGGTTAACGATTTGCGTCAATCGTAAGTAGATAGAAATTCGGAAGATTAGCGAATCTGGACAGCTGATTGCTTCTATCGACCATCTTTAACTGGGTTTGGTAATAATTTTAATTGAAAAACATTTTCCCATTTTCCTACCATTTTAAATCCAATGAAATTATCAATAATATTAGCTACAACATGGCAAAAACTACTTATGACACTATGTTAAAGTACATCGATCAATGCAAATTCACAGCCAACCCTCCTATAGCGCTGAGATTGGAACCACGTTATAAAAACTCACCCTAAAGAAGACTAGGCATCCGTACAGATCTTGAGTTATTTATTACATCAAATGCAATATATTGCATATTTACGAAATAAGTAATTTCTCCTTTCATTTTTGAGTTTAGCGTTTTATAGAAAACGAATTAAATGAATAAAAATCTAATTAAAAATATTTCGATTATCCTTGCAGTTCCTCTCTCCCTGTAGCCTGTATAGTCGAAAATTTACTAAATACGATCAAAGCGTTATGAGTTTAAAGGATTCATTCACAAGTTTAGTCAGCGATTCTTTCTTTATCTCCTCAAAACCTTTAAACAACTAAAAAATACAGGGCTATGTCTGATAAATACGAAAGCTAAGGTATCAAATAATAAAGTGCTAACAGAAGCATTTTCATATTTTGCTACGAATCGGGCCGTTTTTTTCAGATGGTTTCACGCATATGGCTTAGGTAAACATTCCTCATTAACTCTGGGACTAAATAACTCAACTCGACTACTCATTACTTTATGATGTTAGCGATTCTGCAATTTTATTAATGATTTTCATTATTTTTTCGATGTTGTCATAGGTTGTTGAAGTTCTGGGGCATTCAAGGTGCTCGTCATCTTCAACGTCTTGTCGTAAACGCTTGTTTTATTTATAGAAAATTTGCCAAAAGCAATATTTAACACTACCTATACGATGCTGCACTTTATTTCACTATATTGTAGCATGATTTAGTGTTTCATTTTGAAATAAACATTTAAAATACGCCAAGGATGAGCCAACCAATCAGTTTTTTTTAATTATTTAATTGAGATTCTTAACTCTAGAACTGTATTTTTCAGATAATTAAAAGTACAGAGATATTTTCAGTGTTTATAAAAAAAAATGTGCAAATTATTATACTGCAACACCATTTTTATCTGCATACATGTTGATAAAATTTATTATTGTACCTGATTATGAACCAGTTTCAAACCCAACTAAATTCGATTGCATTTATATTACTAAAATCGTATTATTATTAAGTTGATTAAGTTGGTTATGTATATTTTATAACACTCATAATATAAACATAAATAAATGAGTATCGCAGCTCGCATCGAAATAAATTATAGTGAGCAATTTAAATAGCTCAATTATATATAAATTGTCTGCAATATTAAACTGCGATCTATATTTTCATGGTTTCAAAACTGGCGATGTTTATCTTCATTTTATATTTAGACTCGTTCTTGACTGCGCCAGAGTTAACAAGGTTTTCCGTTAAATCGGTCACTGCTAACCAATTACACATTCTGACAATTTTACGCAACCATTGCCAAATATCAGCGATAAAATTCAACAATGTATACGCATTCAATGTCAGCCATCGACTATTAAAGGTTAAAGTGCATCGCCAATTAACATTTGTGCGATAATACCAAACGCCGTGAATAATGGCGCTTAAAAATGGCAATGTATACAAATATACGCGTATCCGAAAAAAGTAATAATATGGCGTATATATTTATGACCCGGAGTAGGCAGAAATTTGGATAGACACGGGTCCCAAATGCTTTTATCTCGAGTTAATATAGGCGAGTCGGGTTTCAACGAATAATGTGAATGTCAAAATTGAGTTATGTATGCAAAATATATATATCCGAAACCTATAACATAATATAATCTAATAATTGATTCGATAATATATCATAAATACACGGTTTTGCTAGGAAGATACGTTCCGCATGTAAAAAAATGCAAAATAAGACCTAAACTACAACAATATCTCAGTTCTTAAATTAAATTTTATCTAAAAACGTATTTAAATTCGAATCTCTTTTTTAAAATGAAGCAATTAAATATAATAATTATTTTTATATAATCTATATTCTATAATCCACTTTCTCTCATATCTGAGGAACGTAACCATGTGCATGATTCCATTATGGAGGATCATGGACATGGTTTTAATGGGAATATATAGTGCAGTGGTTTCACTTATTTTATTATAACATAATTAAATGATAATAACCCCAGTATTTATACAAAATACTTAGCATATATTAATAATAATAATTAAATACAGGATATACAATTTAATACTAATATAATCTCACTCAATTTATTACTGAAAAATTTGTAGAAGTCCTAGCGGAGTAATAAATTAAAATTAAATATCAGAAACTGGATAGCTTTGGAAATTTCAGTAAAATAAAAATTACTGAAAAATACCATAAAAAGCCTAAAATATTTGATACCCAATTAAGATGTCATTAATAAGCTAATAATAAATAATAATATTCATTTATGTATTTAATTAATATTGATATTAAAAAAATTCTAGATTTTTTAAACTGTTATTAAGTTATTTACAATTCAAGAAAATTTACTTTACTCAGTTTTAAAAATATTTAATTCATTTATTGTCGATATTTTACAATAAATGCTGCTACGAAATCATTTTCATCACTTGAGAACATAATAAGACCGTTGTTTCTTGATGGTAAATTTCATGATTTTTAAAAACCCAAATAAAATAAAAATATTAAACTTGACATCCATTAAAAAATATATCTTCTTATTAAAAATAGTATTTATATGAGAAGTATAAGACTTTCTCAAAATTTGTTGCTACATGTTATGCTAACTTATGCTAAATGCGTAAATTTATTTTAATCTAATACAGTAAACCCTCCTATAGCGCTCGCTGCTATAGGATGGACTGTGGGGCCAGTCTCTCCTATAGTGCTTCCTTCTATACCGCCGTTAAATATTAAAAGCATATTATACATTTCGTAAATATGTGAATGATCAAGTTACAAAATAAATAAATTAAAAAAACCTAACCCCAAACTTTGTATGGATGCCTATTTAATATTCTTAAGTTCTTTTAGCGTGTTCCCTATCTCGGCGCTATAGGAGGGTTGCCAATTTTACCAATTTGACCATAATATACCCCACAAAATTAAAATAAACATTTTTCTATTGAATAAAATTAATATTGATGAAGAAATAAATATTTATGATAAAATTAATGAATAAATAAAGTAAAAATTACCACAAAATTCTGTGTTTTTTAACTAGTATTTTTTTTATCGAAACTTATGATTTTAAGTTCAAATTTAAAGGCTACCAATACACATAAAACAACGTTCTTGCTATGAGTATTTTTTGTAAAAACAAGTATTACTATTTTTGATGTTAGATGAAAGAAAAATGAAAATTAAAATTGTTATAAAAATGCTACAATATGTATTTTTTTCTATTACTTGTAAAGTTTTTTTTTTAAAGTCTTGTGTATTGTCTAGGCTTAAAGTATTAGCCCAAAAAAAATTAAACAATATAATGCACTAAATCTTTCTTTATAAATAAATAAAATACATTATT
This sequence comes from Philopotamus ludificatus, assembly GCA_022495035.1. NCBI lineage: Eukaryota > Metazoa > Arthropoda > Insecta > Trichoptera > Philopotamidae > Philopotamus > Philopotamus ludificatus. Next base: position 36,835 of record JAGXCT010034549.1, read on the forward strand.
TTAATAAATTAAATATTAACTAAAACCCTATAAATGCTTCTCAATCATTTTTTCAATGAATACTTATTTATAACAAGCTAAAAGAATAATTGTAGCTAATTCGTCTCAATAAATAATAGATAGATTTATAATTTGTATCGATAAATTATATTTAAAATAAAATTTAATCCATAAAAATCAATTTGTCGGCATTATTGAGGTTATCATAAAGTTCTGTATCAATATCATGCAACATGGTTGACCTATCCGTTTCGGTGGCTCGAAAACAACCGATTCGTCCGAAGGGGGTCTCTCAGGGACCCTAAAGCATTTCAAGTCAAGATATTGATTAATTTTTCATCAATATCCTAACATTTTTTTAGAAAAATGGGTTATTGTAAGAATAAAAATAGTTATTCAAGATTTGCTTGATCATTTGGTTGATATTTTAGATTTTTCACTAAATTAATATGATGATTTTAGCGATGTCTCGCTTCAGATTGAGCTCTCGCAGTATGTGTCACTCGCACTCGTACCGGATGCGAGCGAAAAAAAACATCGCGAGCGTGGCAACAGCAGCCAATTTTATTTATTTTAGCAATTTCAGACAATAATGGACTATGATTATTTATAATATTTATTCTTTAGACTTTTTTTAGATAAAAAATTGTGATATGTAGAATTTATATAAAAAGATCCCTAATAAACCTTATCGGCACGGCTAGGTTTAACGAAGAATTTTAAGAATGGTTTATTAATAATATTATATAATTTTCTTATTAAATCCGAATCTATATATTATTATCAGAGAATACTGTTCAAATATCTCACAAATACGGCTCCAATACATCAAATTAATTCCTCAAATGAAATACGTATATAATTTGATCCCAATCCTATTACATATGTACATACATCCTCATCCGCACAATGGCACACTTCGTCCCGTGACCTTTGTACCCGTCCGCGAGAGCCGGCGGGAGACGGTTTGCGGTTTCGCGCGCGATTCATCGCCCGCCATCTTGGATTCGGCAGCCGGTGTTGCCGTTACACAAAATCATACACATGGCGTGACATTACGCGACAAATTAAATTCCCCGATCGGCTTTGATCCGCTAATGTGTCGGTTTAATCCGGATCTCCATCAGCTGTACAATTATACGCCACGGTGTCACGCGGACGGACGGATGGCTGGCTATCGATCCTGCGGGAGCCTCCCGTCGGTCTTATCCCAATTAAATGTCGGGCCCCATTCGCAGCCGGATTGTTTAAAATTTTATATAGATACTATAATACGCAGGGATCCCTCGCCCTCTCGCTCGCACCCCCACCACCGCCTCGGTGAGTAATTTCGGCAGAATCTCCATTACGCGAGAGAGGTCTGCCGTTAATGGCGAGGACTCGTAAAAAATATTGCGTAAGTAAATATCGTTCCCGAAAAATAAAACCGGTATTATTTTATAACAAAATCGATAGCCGCTCTGCACTCGGTGTTGCAAGCTGAAGACGTTCGTGTTATAATGTTATCGATTGGGAACACCGCTGCACTTGTTACCTGCATTAAACAGCCTTGAACTTGCACAAGACAATGTAACATTGGACTATATAGATACGTACCTTGACATTTACTATGCAATACAGTTGAGCTTTTATCTTTCAGCAACACGCGAGGGAAGCTATTACACTCTTAACTAATTTAAGCATATTTTTGAGTACGAATAAATAAGCAAAGAATGTTTATCACGTCTGTATGGTATTAACAATCGAATAAAAGGGATGATGAGAGGAACTAATCATTACTAAGACATGATAAAGCATTGCAATCGCCACCATGAAATGAAACATATATTCTCCTTTTTTTTGGATATTCATAAAAGCCTAGACCTTCAACACGGAAAACAGACAATAAATTTACCCGCTTGAATCGTATATCAAATGCTTAGAGTCTCATGGATGGCTAAAATAATAATATTGAACAAAGAACTACTAGTTTCGATAGATATAAGAACGGACTATCATTTTGATAGGAAGATAGGTTGTGATGCAGTAGACGGATGCTTCAAATCAATACGTATGTTCAAAGAAGCAGAAGGGCGTCGTTCATATGGCAAGATTGTGCGGCGCACACAGACGCCGAATAAATAATATCTAATAATATCTTAAAATCAAAAAAAAATATAAGGCAATCCCGTAGGTCTGCTGAGAGTACGCGCAGAACTGGTTTCCGGTTCTTCCCTAATGTACTAGGTCGAGTGAAGCTGCATTAGTTTGTCCCTAACCATTCCGTGTCCCAGTTTGTCATTAGATATGGCTCCTTTAACGGCAATCTTCGTCGTCTGGGCTTCAGGGATGACTTGCGAGTTTTGGGACTCCGATGAACAATCATCGGAACACATTCGTTGGAAGTGTCCGAAGTTTTGTTATGAGAGAGAGATTATTCTCAATATTGTGAGGCGGTCCCCTGGCCCCGTCCATAATCAGGACCTTGTCTTCTCCATCCCTGCTTACATGGCTTTTGTGATTTACGTCGGCCAGGTCGGAGCGAGACTCTCCTCTCTTAACCTATTACCCTTGCTTTCTTAGGTGTAGATCGCCTGTATTTCCAAGGATTCTTTATATGCGATGGTTACTACGATGACTCGTCAGAGGTAATCTACATTTAGATTCTAGAAAAACCTCAGACATTTGTTGCCACAAAGCCCTCACTAGCTAAGGGCATGGGCCTTACCAAACTCTCAAATGGCAGTCGAGGCCAAAGGAACATGATTCTCACACGTCACGTGAGGGCTCCCCTTTCGTGACCATACCGCGGGGACCCAAGCCGTCTTGGTATACGGTTTTTTTTGTAAAGAGTTTCCCTCTCTTCGCCATTGCTGGCATTGGACATACATCTTCTACCTTATAACAATATAAGTAGGCCGTAGCGGCAACGAGGAAACTCGTTCGGATGGAAGCAATGCCGCACCAGGTGGCTGTTTTAGACTATCGCTAAGGCGTGCAACGTTGGCCTGCCGGCCCAAAGAGGAACCCGCCTCCGTAAGGCTAGTGGATCAACCTGCACCAGGCTTATGTAGCCAACTAATGTTGTTCTTGGCGTGCTCCGAAATGACGGAGGAAACTCCAACAACGACGAGCATGCGAAGAATGGCAAAGTAAAAGCCATACGCAATCATCATCATCAGTGATTGCCCATAGTTCGTATTTTCAAGCACACTGGATGTACAGAGGCGCTATTTGAGTTCTGCACACAGGCGCCGGATATTATTGGCGCCCTACTGCAAAGAATTAATCTATTCTTCTTCAAACAACTAATGTATAATAATTAAGGTCTGGATCAATAAATCTCGAAAAAGAGAGATTTTGATTAAGTGCTTTAAATCCGATTAAATGAGTTAATAAAATGCTATGTCTAAAATAAGCATGGATTTCGTTAGTCATTTGAAAGGATGGCGAATACAAAAGAAGAAATATCTCGCTTTAACATAAAACTATCATGTTGACACACAATTGAGTACTTAAGTACCAAGGTGGTAGATGTACAAAGGTTAGATGCCTTTGATATATGGTACAATATATGGCAGCAATGTTTTTCATATCCCTTGACAATAAAGAATATGATACGATACTCGAATTCAGCAAAGATTCCTATGGAGCTTTGTAAGCGTGAGAATAGCAGAAGAGAATAGGCAGGTAATATTAATTGTCGACAAAGGATTATCCTATTCATAACGAGCATTATGGCTTGTAGGTAACATGTATGTATTATTGTTTCGATAATGTAGGTTAACCGCAACTGAGCTAAGTTAGTAGTCGGATAGATGTCCGACGAAAACTATGAATTTATTATGACACCGGCTAGGGGGTATGTGAGTGAAAGAGATCCATTACCTCCACATATTTATAAATATAAATATTATATTTATGAAAGTAGTTTATCGCGTATGAATTAATCAATTAAATGCCAGTTATCTTGCGTTGAATAAATATTTATAAACAAATAATTTAAATTTCAATCCAACAAAAATAATATTAAATAATTAACCAGTGTCGTGATTTGAAACTGAGGGAAATATTGGTATGAGAGACTTATTGCTTTTGCGTCTTTAGAACCTTTATGGAATTAATAACATTATACAACAATAAATAACAATGTAATAATATGTAAAAACAACTACCATAAAGACAGTGAGTATATGGAGGATAGATGTCTTCAAAATGTGATCGATTAAAATGTATCCACCTTGAAAGATTTGGACTTTGTAAAGCGGAAAGAGATGTCATTTTTTATTGCGACAAAGTTATTTTTCGTTATTTTCTTCCTCGTTATGCTCTTCCTCCATAGAAAATTATGTTTTTTGGTATTTTTCTCGTAAAATTATGACAGATTTTTTATTAAAATAGTGATTTTAGACTTGTTATATAATAAAGCATAGAAATAAAATGTGAAAGAAGGTGCAAAATCAGCTGAATAAAACGAACGTTGCAGAACTCTTAAATCTAGCCCTTATATTTTATTCTGTGTATTTTATCTTTGATTGTTTACTAAAAAAATATCATTTAAGTTCTAAATAATTCCAAGTGATTCGTGGTTAATTATTTCGAAAACATCCTAATAAAAACCAACAAAGTTCAAGGAAGTACAAAGAATCCAGAAGAGCTACAAACAATAATGATCAAGATCCTCAGACTTGAGTATGCTGACTCGAGAATAATTGCCCAGGGGTAGACACAGGTACCTGATTCGATAAAAAGTCAATGGTTTTTTTCCTCAAATATTGAATATGTTGAAGACCGACTTTTTATCCCTAGTAACAATGCTTCTAAGAAACGGATTTGTTTCATATCTAGACAGTAGAAATAAACAGATGGGTATTCTCTGTTCTAAGAACATTCAAGAAAATTCGTACTCAAATTTTTGGTCTATTTTTACGGTACAATTTAAAATTATCTTTAGCTTTTAAGTATAGATAATAAAAGACAATTCCTTAATTGTTGTAGGCGGATCATAATCCATTAATAATTATCATCATAGATTTTTAAAGGTCTCTCTGGTTTTAGTTTGTCTATTCACCCACTTTCACCACTTCTGAACTTCTAATAAAACCATCTAAAGCACTGATGATGGTTCAAAATATTTCAATAAATATTGCAGATGGGCTACGTGGTTTCATCTGCTTTTAATCCAATATAATAAAAACTGCATAGATATCGCAAATTTGTCTCCTCAATCTCTGACCTTTTCATTTTTTATTATAGGAGAAAAAATGAAAAAAAAAGTAGACATATTTGGCAGTTCTTTAGACAGACGAATCAATGGAAAAGCAAACAAAGACAATCCAGTTTAAAATTCTAAGTCAGAGTTTTTATGAGAATCTAACAAACAGTGTTTCGGCACCTATTTTAAATAAGTCCTACTTAATATCATGCGTTTTAGATGTAAAACATCAATAATAAAGATACATAAGCTATGCTTGAATCCTTTAAAGTGATGCTAGAAAATTTATCTAAGATTTAAAGACAACATAAATAGTATTTAAGTCTTAAAATATAAGACAATATCGATGGCTATTATAGGTCATAGGCATATGAGATAAAAAAACGTAGATTACAGACAATTTAAAAATTTGAATAAATTGAATCTTATACATATAATGATTTAAGATCAGAAAAGTGACTTTTATGCAGTTTTCCTTGAGCGTACATCGAAGTATATATCGAAGGACAATTGAATATGAATAAAAAATGACAGTTTTAATTAAAAATGAAATAAATACTGCTAATATGCTGAAACACACATCAATAAAAATAATTAATGCATATGAAAAATTAACCCATATATATATTTATTACTATTTATCATATGTTAATAAAATAAATTAATAATATGATATAATATATTAATAACCCATAAGTTTGTTCAAGGTGGATATAAATATTAATTATTTATTTGTATAATATACAATATTGGAGTTATCTAAGTATTCGGATAAGATAATAGATGCTTTTATCGTGGGGGTGATTTAATTTTTGTTTAGATAACTTTTGCATTTAAAATTTTCCGAATGTTTATTTTATTATATCATAGTATTGTCAGCAAAAGTTTGTACGTATTATATTTGTTTTAATGTGTAATGAAAACTGGGAAACAATCTGAATACGGGACAATAGGTTGTTTTGAGAGGTCTTTTCAGGATACGGGAGACTGGGACGCTTCGCAACTTGGACAATGCAGACACATCCTTTGTCTACCGATACCTGAATAATAAATACAATTAAAAAAACATATTTATTTTTTATTTATCTCACGCGTCCATCTAGAGCCGTGCAAATCTCTGACTTGCAAGAAAATATATCAGAGCATTATGTGGATTTTGTGCGTAATCATTTCGCGGGCGTTGCTCCGAGGCAAACGGAATGATTTACGACGATGGCCATATAATTGATTCCTTCTTCTAATAATTTACGACCGATGGGGTTTAAGTCTTCTGGATTTTATTACCTTGCGGATAGTTTCGGCCCACCCCCGCCCCAGAAATACCTAAGATATTTATATATTATTAATATATCCACGGCGATTGGTCCTAGCGGGTCCGTCGTAAAAGAAAGTGCGCGACTTACTCCCGGAGCCGGCTTTGCTGCCCCAGCCTCTCCCGCTCTCCCGACGTGACGTGTATGATTCGTTATTTTATTGCCGCGGCATAGTTGTAACCTGGTTATTTTTATTTACTCTTAGCATTTCTCCACGTTTGGTGGGATCCATATTATAAATTGTTTACGTTCCCGGCTTACATTTCGCAAATATTTCCCCGGGGGACATCAAAAACGAAATGGGAAAACTCGAAAAATCTCCACTCGGTTTCATCAGATTTTCACTCCCTAACCACCACCCCGCCCCACTTATTCCTCTCTCTCAGCCGCGACAAAATAGCTCCAGGTGGCTTGGGTGAGGTCGGTTCAATGCGAAAAAAATCGACAGTCGAAATAAATTCCTAAATATTCGCAAAATCAAATTCCAAATTGATTCCAGATTCCGACGCTTTGCAATCTGTCGGAGAAAAATACCTTCCGCCACGAATCAAACATATTTTTAAATATAAAACTAATCAATTTAATTATTTACATCTTTACAAAATCCTAAATAATTTTAAAAACATTGAATAAATTCATGAAAAATAAATAAAAATAAATGAAAAACTTTATTTACTAATTTTCTATCAAGAAAAACTTTAATTAATGACTTTGAACTATTTATAAATTCCCATGTACATATATTTGCATATGTAAATATATGCATTTGTAAATCTGTTCTCTAACGGATTTCTCACCACAGAGCCAGTATGCCCTGGGAAGGTAAACCCTAAACTATTCACCGATAAATGGTCTAGTCTCGATACTTTCGCACTTCTTTCTTTCTTTAAGGAAGTCTTTCCATGATTAAGGATTGCTATTGTGCGATAAGGTTAATAATCATTTGCGACTTGTCACTTGTTACTTGTTATAAGCAGTCAAGAAAAGGACGAATACTGAAGTAAACTCCCCTCCTACTTGCCTGGAGGCATTTTGAAGGGTAAAATCCGATACTAACAGTGGTAGAAAATATACGTACAATACTAGCAATGACCAGAAGAGGGAAAACCTTTACAAAAAACCGCATACCAAGACGGCTTGTACACAATAGGTAAACCATCAACATCACGTGTGAGACTATTTTGTCCTCAGCTGCGATTCGAGAGACTTAAAAAATAATTTATTATTACCTCTTTTAATAAAACCGTTTGCATATAATAATTATAAAAATACGTATACTTTTTTAGAATTATTATAATAATAATAACTAATTTCAGGATATTCTCGATTTAAAATAAAACAATAACAATAAAATTAGCCAATTAAAAATTATTATTATTAATAGTAAACTATTAATAAATTATTTGCTTTTTATTCGAGCAAATAATGTAATTTTTAATCCTTTTCTACTTTTAATATATTCAAAATATTCACAAATTAATATTTTTTAGTTATTATCATTAATTTTAAGAGTACATTTACTCATAAATCTATTCCAGTAGCATTTAAACGTTAAAAAATATGTACATATATTTTTGTATCTATATATGCATTTGTAAATCTGGTCTCTAACGGATTTCTCACCACAGAGCTAGTATGACCTGGGAAGGTAAACCCTAAACTATTGACTGATAAATGGTCTAGCCTCGTTACTATTCCAGTAGCATTTAAATGTTATTATTCATTTATTCTTAATTTAATTTCGAGAGATATATTTACATAAAAAATAAATGTAAGTGAAAATGTCTGAAAAAATAATAATTTCGTATCCTTTGATTAGATTTTCGTTGGTAATATTTACGTATTTTTTTTAACTAAAAATGTAGGATATAATTATGATTACTTCTAGATATATTTGATAAATGAGTATACTTTATAAATTAAAAGGTTGATACTTTATCTGCCTCCAGATAGGGCAACCGTAATGTAGGGTTCATTCCGCTCAAAGGGTTAACGCCTAAACAAGTTTTACATACATTTAAGTATAATTAATGAAAACATAGTATAAAAATAATATTCTTAATCTGTATTTATTATTCAATAAACGAATTATTAGTTTTTTAACAATAAAACTATCATTAAAATCTTATCTTTTTATAATCAATATAATAATTAACTTCAATGATAAAATAATGTAAAATTAGGTTTAGACATTAGTTTACCTGAATCTTATTTATTAATATTGCACATAATTATTGAAAAAAATATTATGTTTTACTAAAAAGAAAGCTTTGAGCTTAATGTAATATCTTAACTTTTGAAACACTATGTTCCAAAAAATCTGATTACTATATTTGCGTAAGTAAATTATTGATAACAATAGTTAAATGACCGACGGAAAAGTATTATTATAATTACTTCATATTCATGATATAATTAAATTGAAATCCATCTAAAAATTCCAATGCACAAGGTGTTTTCATAAAATATTGAACTACTGAAAGTAAAATAAATTGTCAAACACAATCACGTTGATTGAAAAATGCGTATGAATTTTCAATTAAGCTTTGCGAGTTTTCATTTAAATAAATACATATGCCAGCGACGTCGGCGCTTTTCCGCGCACATTTTTCCCGGAAATAAATTTATACAGAGCATATGAATATTTCTAAAAATGCAATTTTCCGACATGAAATATATTGAGTTTAATAAAAAAAAATAACATTTTACGATATCAATTAATCGATATACGGATTTTATATTTGCTCATACATATGAATACATATGTTTAAACATGCCGGGGAATTGAAGTAGAAAAAACTTGGTTAATCGATCATCCGCTACTGCCGTACTTTGCGGCGAAAGTTTTCCGATACCGCGAAGAGGTATCTCAATATTTTGGTTAACAATAAAACTTCATAATCGATATCCCATTTTATTGTCGTGCTACATACATCCTCCTTGCGTAACAACGCTGTTATTACCCTAATATATTATTATATCAGAAGAGATCCTAAATAAATACGAAGCGTATTGAACGCTGAAATAACACTCGGACGCAATAACAATGAGATGTATTGATTTTACCGAAGCATATTATATTTTTTATATAATGTATATTCATATAAAAATAACACATCTTTTATCTATGTGGATACATGTAGATGTGATAAGATCAATTTCTGATATTGTAAATCATTCGGTATTTTTATTTCCACCCACAACATCTGGGACACTGAAAGTTTTGTGGGCAAATGAGCTCCCGATGGGTTCGGAGCGGGAGGAGGCTGTGCGAATCGATAGCGTTTGGGCCGAAAAAAAAACCTAAAAATAATCCATGAGAAACTTTACAATTAATCCCGACATCCGAGAGATAGAATTTATTCGAAATTTGGCCGGAATCGCCATTAATTTTTAAATACGCGCAAAAAGCGCGCGCTGTGCGTGACGAAATTTTACGAGCTTTTCGCCAGTTTTAAAGCTAAACACTTTGGGATTATGTTAAAATACAATTTGGGCATGAAAAAAGTGTCGTTGATTTTAAATTTGATGATAAAAAGATCAGGCTACTCTGCGGTAATATTTTTTTTTTGCTCAAACTCGTCCATGCAAATTTAATCTATTCACCTTTCAGAGTTACCGACAATACATATTACACTATAAATTAATAATTTCAATTTAAAGCTTAATTATAAAGAACTTCTGATATAATATGTTTTTATATCCTAATATTAATTAATAAATACGATATAACTTACTATTACATGATTTTTTCAAATAAAACATGTTCATGTTAAATAATTTCACCGATTATTCCTTTTTTTATAAACACTTAGATTATAACAATTCTGGTTATTATAATGCTACGATGCTGGAAATAGATTACATAATTAACCTTTAAAGTGCCTTATATAGTGCCTCATATATAACGCACACTTTGCTAAATTAAAAAATAATTACACGAAATATA
>JAGXCT010034549.1:50584-65459 GCA_022495035.1 Philopotamus ludificatus
TGTTTAGTTGGATAACAATAGCTCGTGCCTATAGGCGCGAGGGGGTATTGACCTACCATATTTCTTCCAGTTTTTAATTTGCAACAGATGTGCCAGGGGAGTTCAAAGGGACTGTTTTTTTAGTTATTTTTTTAAAATGCTTTAGCATATGATAAATAAATAATAAAAAGGTAAATATAAATTAGGAAACCTTTTCGGAAATATGTTTTATTTAGGATACGTACTAATATAAAATAAAAATAAATATATAAAATGAAAACCCTTTTAACACATTAATCCCTAATGCTTTAAAAATCGTATGCATCGATTTACTTGAACATAATTTGTTCCACGACTATACAAGTAGAAAAATATTTTCTAACTGAATTGTGATGAATATTTCTGGAACGTTTTTAGGCGGTGATTTACCAAAAATAAGAACAGAACACGCCTAGCTAGGTAAAGGGGCAAACAGTTACTGACAATTATTTTCTAAGTGCACGTACATATTTAAAATGCACCTTATTAAGATATTTACGAAAATTCTAATTTACCATTGAAAATATTGCGTTTAGTAAAATGAATGCTATAGGTGGGACCGCTATACAAAAAACCGCCGCAAACGCTGTAGAAAAATACGCTATAGAAGTGAACGCTATCGGAGAGTTGACTGTATTGTAATTTGTGAGTCAGTGAAGTTAAAGAGAAAAGGGCTGTATTACCGTATGCATAAAGTCGCTTTTTGTTTGCTGCGTATAGCTGATATATATATATAGCGGGGCAGGCCAGTATATGTCTCGCTGTTCTATATTTTCTACTCGATTCGAAAAATAAACGACACCGTCAACGTTTTTGACTAAATTTTGCATTTGCTCTTTTCTGGAATTTAAATATCATCTTCAACTGATTGACGAAAATCTTCTAATGTTTTCATAATTCCATCGATGCTTCCTTATTATGCCCCACCTGTTTTTAGAGCCACGATTCTATCCAATAAATTATTTAATTACAATTACATCCTAAAAAAATATGTTAAATCTAAATTTAGCAAAATATTTAATTTTATATTAATAACTCAAATTATTTTATTAGACACAAAAATATAGTTTTTATTATTTCTTTTTAAAAAAAGAGGGAAGGGGCACTTTAGCCTTATCATGCCCTACCTGTTTTTAAAGTCACGAGCCGCCCCTGCTTAAATCTATTAAAAATATAATATAAACAAAATTCAGAGTGAGTTCAATGAAATCCTATTAAGAATTGAGTTGAACTTTTTTCTGATTTATCGAAAATAGATTTCTTAATATTATTTTAAGCTAATGGTTTGAAAAGTGTAGACGTAATAATGTAAAGAATTTTTTTTCTTTATATTTTTTGAAAAGCTTATAATTTATTTAGTAATCAAGATCTTTGGAAGAGGTTTGCAATTGTTTTATTTAGATTTGAGAATTTCTGAATAAAATTCATAGAAAAAGGGGTATGCATCGAGAAAGGATTATAAAGGATAATAATAATCATGCATATGCACTTTTATATACGTGTACATAATATTTTTAAAAATATGTATAATAATCACAGATGGCGTAATAAAATTACGCAAGTTTAGTCAACACAAAAAATGAATGCAAGCTGTTTAAAAGCATTTAATCCCATTAAAATTACCTATATGGTATTTTTTATAAATGAAGTATACAATAATTAAACTGTAGACCATCTAAACTGATGAAAGCTTTTACAAAAGCTATATTAATAGTATTATCATAATAATAAAATAGTGGTAAAAACTTAGTATTACAGGAATATTCTAGGAGTATGTGTGCAATATAAACTGTATTTTATATTCATATAGTACTATATAACTTTAGTATGAAAAAAATCCGGATAACACCTTCAGCAAGGGAGTTGATTTTAAAGTAGGTCACGAAAAAACTTTTCTTTCACTTCGATGTACTCTTCGCTTTATCAGGTAGACAAAAAAATTCTCGCGCTCCTAAATATATTATTTATTTGATACTTTAATTTTTAATAAAATGTTAATTCGCCCGAATACATTGTACCGCGGATATTTATGCATTTTTAACAATTCACCACCGAAATTTAATTAAAACGGCCCAGATCCCGCATGCATAATGAATATAGAGCCCGTTCGGACTCTGCGGTTAAATACTGTTTTAATTTAATATACAACCATGGCTATAATATTCGATTATTGAGGTGATACGAATTTAAATTACGGCAATGCATTATACGAAATATTATTTCAGAAATGCACTCTGACATGCGAATATTTCAAGGGTATGTGTAAAATTTTGCATGCCCACAATAAATCAATGGACAGTAACTTAATTAGCAATTTATACAGATTTTAATTAGTGACTCCAATGTCCCAAAAACATTTTGGCCCCAATATAAATCGGCATTATTGCGCGACCCATTTAACCCCTTCGCCCCTCCCTAAAATACGTGGGGGGAGTTGTGTCGTGGGGGTAGTTTCTCTCGCCGATGGATGGAGAGACCCGGGTAAAGGTCTCATAGTTTTTATCACATATTGCATCCCATTGAGTCCTTGTTTACCGTTTGCACGTTGTGACCGATGTTCCAGAGAGATGCCAGGTGAGGGTCCCCATCCCCTGCTGGTGGCAGAGCACGATGTGGGTTAACCCACCCCATAGTCGCCTCATTCCGATTTAACAAGTCTGCCATTGTGCCACGAGGTACCATTGTCACATTCGCTGAAAGCGACCAATTGCAGATCAGAGATGCACTCTAACATTTATATTTGAAAATTCTACGTACGTATTTTTATCGATTTCGCCCATTTTTCATTTATATTAATATTTATATATATTTTATGTGATGCTGAGTGATGCTACTCATAGATCGTATGACATTTTGCTTGGCTATATAAATCTGATAGCTTTTTAATTCCACTAATGCACTGAAATGTTATGTCACATAAGTTTTTCGCTAAACTGAAAGGTTTATTCCCCTGTAAATTCGCATCTTGATACATTAAATCTTTAAACTTTACATTTAAATTAATAAAAATATTTTTTATGCAATTCCGAATACAATAGATATTTTATACATAATTTAATAATAAAAAAACGATTTATTTAAGATTATATTTACTCTTTTTATTATTAATGTCAGCATTATTGCATAAATAAAATATATAAAAAAAATCAGAATGCATCTCTCAAGCTCTACAAATGTTTCCTCGAGAGATTTGCACGGGATAAGCTCGCATCGGCAATGTCACTGCGGAGGAGAACCAACAAAAACCGAACGGGAGCGAAAGAGAACGAACAAGGATTTATAGATTTTAGTGGAACATGCCTATTCCCCGTGGAACAGTGTCACAAATACAAGTCAAACGTCCGACCAAAACAGGACAAGTGAAAAAAATTGCTAATATCTCAGCGAAAATAGTGGAAAATTCGCGACACAATAATCAGAGACGTGGCGGCCATTTTGAAACCTCATAAGCTAGCAGACACAATTTTGGGATTCGGGACTGTATGTGTGTGTGCAAATTATTACACAAGTTTGTTGCTGGCTCTCGACCTGGAACTTTTGTTATGTCATAACGTTGTATACGTGGAAACTGTCGAGGACTGAGGTGCTCGGTAATAGTCCCGGTTATTAATTTCGAGATGATAATTAAAATTATATTAACTATTATATCCAAAAATTAGCAAAGTTAGCATTCTAGCTAAAACTTAATTGAATGATCCTATTTATAATATGTGTTTTTATTAAAAATGTGAAACTTGCAGCATTTTTACGATTAATTCAACTACTAGGTCATTCGTATATATTATACGGTTTTGTTAATTGCATGAGTCGTATGTCAAAGGGATAAATTATAAAACTCATCTTTCTATCAGGATTATGTTCGACCACATAGTGTGATGATGACATTTCAAAGCCTGGAACAGTTTAAATAGAAAACCATGACCCACTCATCGTATTTGCAGGACGTTGATCCATCTGATTTAATCCGAAGGCTTTAGAATTATTTAGACAGAAAAAAAAATATTTCTAAACACTATTAGAGGAGTATTTTCCTCTAGAACAAGTGAAGTTTGAAAGATAGGTCTTGCGACTTTAGAAGATAGATAGAAGAACATTGTAGAAAACTATTTATTTCTAAAAAAAATATACTATAAGGCTTTTACTATGTCTAAGAATATTTTTGTTTTCTGTTTTTTTTTTATTTACAATATATAAAAATATTCTTCAAGCTATTTAACCTTGAAAATTTTTTTTATGGAATCGGATCTTTAGGTTAAAATTATAAAGCAGTCATTAATATTTTAATAGATGAAGTCCAGGTCTACTAAGAAAAATAATTTGTAACATGAAAGTACCTAAGTTAAAATGATAAAATATGCAGAAAAAAATGTATATTTTTCTATTAGAGATTAGCTCTGCCGTGTTAATTATTGATAGGATCTAGAAAACTTTCGTGGACGTTACAAAATAAAATAAAACAGAAAACGAAAATATTCTTAGGCATAATAAAAAGTATATATTTATTTAAGTGATAGTGTTAAATCGTATTGATATTTAAATATTTTATTGAGGTTTTATTCATTCTTTCTCAAATATTTATGATTTCACTGCATTTTTTTTTCTAAAATTACCATTTTAGTTTTATTTAAATTATCTTATTTATGGTTTTTTGCATCAATTTTGAATGCAAAATTAATTGTTAAATAATGTTCTATGCATATTTAAAAAGTATCCTTAAACCATCAGATATTCTAGCTACTAATAGATTTGATAGTTTTATAAAAAATAAATAAATCAAAATCAGGGATACACAGTTTTATAAAATAGTAGCTTGAAATCACGAAAATAGCATTTATTTGAATAACTTTTATAATATAAAATGGATAAATAGCCACAAAATCATGTAAATAAAAATCTTTGTACATTTTCTGGATAATATACTAATATTATATATCTTATAAAATAATTATAGTAATAGAAAATGAGTAAAATAAGCCGAGAATACAGAATTTATATTAAGGTTCTCCAAAAACTAGCAATTTTATCTAAGAAAATATGCGTCAGAAAATATATATACAGTTATGCCAATTACTTGAGGTAAGAGCATATCTTGATGAAAATCTTCCAAACCAGTTCCATAGAATACCCTGCCCGTTTCTCAGACCTTGCACAACTAGACTTTATCTTCAGGAAATACCTTAAAGATAATATCGACGCAAAAAAACGACGACATTGGAAGAATTAAACGCCAAAATTGCACAAGAATACGCCAGAATACCAAATAAAAGGTTTGTTGAAGTTTTTAAATCAATAGCCCAATGAAGATGCAATTTTTGGGACACCCGTAGAAGTAGTTAAGAAATTTTATTTATTAATAATTAAAAAATAACTGTTTACACTAATATTTAATAAACTTTTACACAAACAAACGCGTTAATAAATAATTAAAGCTCTAAAAAATTAACTCTTGAAGTAAACGGCCAATAGAAAAATCTATATTTGTGATTATTTTTTTAATTGCAATGCAAAATTCTCAATCACAGATTTTTTATCCCTATTTCTATGTTTTGTTAGCGGTTTTTTTGTATATTAAAGAGGAGTTCCTCTCATCGACAGAAAAATGCAGACGCAGTAGTTCTGGCATAATGATAAGGAGAATTATATTTGCGGTTAAATCGGAATTTTTAGTGGTCCATTGCACTGCACAGTAACCTCTTGCTGCTAAGGGTTTTATCGGAATCTGCTAAAAGATATGCAGTAAGTCTTCAATTTTAAATAATATTGACAACGTCTGTTAAGAAAGTTACAGCGAAGAAATTGATCAAAAGCTGATAATTTTACAGGCCACTAAAAATAAAATCAAAGCGTCCCACGGTTTGTCCATCACTGGACTAGATATTAAAAAAAAAATCTTAGATAACACTATTGGTTTTCAGATATTATACATCCATAAATAATTAATTATTTCAACACTAAACTAGATATTTGGGATTATAATTTTAGACTCATTAAAATCACTTTGGCGAATATTGAAGTGGGAACTAGAACTACTACGTAAAGCTAACACAATTAAAGAACGATTTATACTGTCACAGTAGTTGGAAAAATATGTTATAGAAAGCAGCTTAAAACGATTAACTAATGTTATGCGTGTTGAGTTATTGCAAAGACATATGACCGAAACCAGACATAAAACAAAATCTGTGAGTGACTAAATATTGAAAATTAATTTTATTTGATATATTTAGAGTGAGTTTTAATTTATTTTACACGTATTTATATTAATTATCAAGCGCATCATATATTATACAGACTTCTGCATTGTTAGTATTGAGTTATTTCGGAGTAGCTAGCAAATACTTGGAATAATTTATTACACAATTAAGCTGTTTATTTAATAATTTCAAGGTCTCCGCAATAACAAGTCAGATATTTAATATATTAAAATTGTTTTTTGTTCGTTTATCCCCTGCGAATACGTACGTACGTCAGATATTTTCCCAAAAAATATATTTCATACATTTTTTTCCGCCATATTAATATTAATACATACCCAGTCGTGGAGAAAAAAAAATGTCTGTAGGTTATAAAAACCCTTTTATCATCAAAGAATAACCGAGAATAAAATAAGACGACCTCTGGCTTGCACTAAACGTGTACAGAGAGGGACTGGAATAAAGTAGAGGCAATACAATGTGGCTTTGAGCCGTCTCGGCGAGGGTGGCTGCGGGTGGTAGAGGATGGCCGGGGGATGGTCTGAGGTGGCCACTCACCACAGGACACAGTTTCCTCAGCCACATCCGTAAAAAGGTAGTAATGCATTTCAAAGCAAGCTTACCGACTTAAAAGTACTCGGCGTATAAAGGATGCGGGTAAACTGTCCAGTACCATGTGAGTTTTTCAGAAAAAACGGGGCATTGTAAAAGAGTTGGAGAAAGTTTCGTACACTCCGTATTTGAATGTACTGAAAAATAGTATGTATCCAAACCAAAGGAGAGAGATTGATTTATTTTCACTAATAAATATGTATTTTTTTATGGTTATTTTATTTGTCAAATATATCCACATTTTTTTCGGATAATCAAGGATTTGTTTATCAATTTAAATTTAATTTGTATTTTTTTATGTAGTTTATTAAAGGAAAAACTGCATTCATGGTTTCTTAGTAAACTTTTTTTTTACCCTTATGTAGCGGAATGCAGAGGCCATTAATTGATTAGACGCACTTGCGCCAATGTGTGCTGTTTTGTTCGATCAAAGGAAGAAGGCTTACGAGACAACTCAAGCTATCAAAAATACTTAAGGTGATGTAAGGACCTAAAGAACATCGCTCGATAAGATCGACCTCAACATTTATATGATTATGCCCCGAAACCAATGGTGGATTCAGATCCCCATCAAACCATCGAAGAATTATGGACCAAAACTATCTGTCCATGATCTACAGTCCAGGATAATCCACACCATTAGATAAAGGCTCATAAATAAGGAACTTGGGTCCCCTATAAATTATCGGCATCTGTGGATTCCTGTTTTGAAGTTGGTCCATATTTACGAAATATTTCAACTGGAGATAAAATTAGATGCTATACAATAATACTATATGACCAAAACAATGGGTTTCTTCCAAACAAGTACCATGCCTAACCCCTCGACTAGCCCTAACAATAAAAAAAGGTCCTTCTTTACATACTACGAGTAGCCTAAACCTGGAGAAATCGTTACAAGGATTTTTGTTTATGAAGAACTCGAACGATTTAAACATGGAACCTAACTGGCTCGAAAACAACCACGTCATCCAAAGATACCCCAAGCATATTGATGAATTCTTCATCATCATTTTGACATTTTTTTGAGAAAAAAAATGGATTATTCAACACTCTCGGCAATGTCTCGCCGCAGACTGAGCTCTTGCATAACGTGTCACGCTTACGTTTCACTTGCGCATGGCAACAGCAGTGAATATTGTTGTTTTAATTTTTTTCTCGTAATTTCAGACAATGATTATTTGTAATATTTATTCTGTTTTATTAATTTAGGCTGTTTTAAACAAATACAAAAAGTTTGTGACTTATTGGATTTATATTAAAAAAAACAAACTTGGGGTCCGCAATAGATCTCATCGGCACGACAAAGAAACGATCTGCTTTGGTAAATAATAAGCTGAGAATTTTGCATCAAGACAACATAAAATTGATTTTCTAATATAAGTTACCTTTGGTTGAAAGTTTTATCCTATACCTCGTATTCACTAGATCCCGTACTACCTGATTACCACCCATTTAAGTTAATGAAACATCCATTATAGGCTAAAAAAATAAATGTAAACGAATTGAAAACATTTATAGAAAAGTATTTTAATGGAAAACCAAAGAGTTTTATATAAAAGGCAGTGAAAATCTGTTTACACGTTGATGGTCAATAGGTCATTTTTGATGACAGATATTATTTTATGAATAAGTATTTAATATGTTCTAGTGAGCATTGCTAACAGTATCTCTCAGACAGCTTATTTTATTAGTTTAATATTTTTATCGCCGAGAATATCTATTAAATTATGCAGAATTAAAAAGTGAAAATAAAAAAAAAGTGTCCAGTAATCAGTTTCGTGCACTCCAAATTTTCTTTTCGTAGTTGGCATTCTTAATCATTTTTTACTTCTTCCTTCCAGATTTCAACGACTTCTATCCAGATTCTGAATGTTGGATTTTTTTTCTACTTTATTAATCTTTTCCACTCCGTGGGCCAGACGAATTGGCCCAAAGGATTTTTTAACAAACAACTTGAACCAAGTATTTTTTTTATTTAATTGATAAAAATAACGTATTTTTTTAATCAGATATCAGATCAAAATCTATAACTATGCTTCTTAACCCTTTTTCTAATGAATATCTCTTTTAATAAATTTGTAAAAAAAATATAATGAGAACAACTCATAGCTTCGACTTTAAATGGACAGAGTGGAAAGAGATAATATTATATGAACAGAAAGATCTGTAAAAACATGAATGTGTTGAAGCCTTTTATTATCATTGAGCTGAGGAAAGTTTGCAGGTTCTTATCCTCAAGAAATACCGTGATTTCTACAAAATACTCTCAATACATTTCTTCAGTTCTACAAATTAATATTATTTAACATCAGCTATAAGAAGAACCAACTTCCAATAAAAGCAGTATATAAATTTACTATCTCTGTTGAAATTAAAAATAATTAAATTTTTTAAATCCCTTTCCAATCAGATGTCTATAAAAATCTATGAATCCTAGAAGTTTCTCCATCAATTTTCGTTGTTTGTTTCTAATTCCACAACAATGTTGTCAGAGTACTTTAGCTCTTTACATAGTCTACCCAATTTTATATGATTGATCTGTATTGATCAAGATGAATCTCG
The DNA here is from genome assembly GCA_022495035.1 of Philopotamus ludificatus. NCBI lineage: Eukaryota > Metazoa > Arthropoda > Insecta > Trichoptera > Philopotamidae > Philopotamus > Philopotamus ludificatus. The sequence goes on from JAGXCT010034549.1 coordinate 59,974, forward strand.
GGATAATCTGATGACAAAAGATCGCGGAAAAAAATGAATACGTGATTATTTATTACTTTTCTTATATATGTTTTTTTGTCGAAACAAAAACCGGCATCGAACTGATATTTTTTAATTGAATCAGAACAAAAACCAATAGGAAAAAAAATACATTTCGAAGTCCTAGTATTTTTTGACTTTTTAATACCCTTTGGTCGGAAAGTTTTGGACCTTATCATGTCATAATATGATTTTTTATAATATCATATTAATCGCCTCATATAAATTATCTACTCTTGAAGCATCTCAAGCCTATCTAAGCGAATACAGATGTCTCTTATTTCTCTAGAGAAATCTACTATACATTAATATTTTTTTTTAATTTTATCTATTCACTATTTCATTTGGATTATTTAAATCTATCGTAATCTAACGTTTTCTGAGTTTCTGGGTCTCTAAACATCTAATCATTATTTATCTTTCACTCTCCTGTCATCAATATGTATAATGTTTTAAAGGATATCTGTGTGTATCTATCATTTATCAGAATCTTTCAATATATATGTAAATTGTTTGCTATCAAATAGTAATGCTTTATATATTACCGATTCCCTAAGTAATTACATAGAAAACTATTACATACAATTCATTATTAATTGATATTTTTTAAGAGGGTCTAATGGTAAAAAATGCATTCTTAAAAAATGACCCTGAGGGATATAAATTTAGTGAGCCATGATTTAAATTGAAATATTTTCTATTATAATATTGTTTTAGTGTGTAATAAGTATATATTTTAGTTAATATTCAACACCCATCCGAACACTGAGCGCGCACGGCATTGTTTAACTCTGGTTGTTTTATGAAAATCTTTTTTTATGGGGTCGTCGTATTGTTATGGAAATTTTCAGCAGGGATGTCGTAAACATTACCTCATAACCAGGCCACGTCCCCGTTTATTTCTTTCGTCGTGTCGAATGCACGAGGCCCAACATACCTGAAACAGAAAAAGAGCTCCGTTTGAGAAATATCGCGATAGAATGATAATAAAAAAGGGAATCCGGGCCCATAATCTGGGCGGCGTATTTGGGACAGAGTGTGTGAGCCGGCTCTTCCCGTCCGATCCGCAAGAAATAAGTTTTTATAGTAAAAGTCCAAGGACGTATCGACCCGCCGCTCTGTCTCGCAGGCGGCGGCGATGGCGGCCGCGGCTTCCTTCCTTCGCTGCTTCTATCCCACTGCCTCCACAGCCACCCGAAATAATAACAAGAGGCCTCTCCTCCCCGCTGCAGACTCGATGGCCTACGCTAATGAGGCCCATGTATCACGCACGGTCAGCTGCTGCGGACTCCGGTATGCATCCAACATACCCATATCCTTATAATATACTACACACTTGACAGGGTCATTGACCTATGGACCACACCCTCTGATGATACGCAGATAATTCTTGCAATTTATCACACCAAAATAGTCCAATTATTGAATTAACACAAGTAAAAATATTAATTTAATCATTATTTTATTTGTCTTTCGCGAGAGGAACAATTATGGACACAGATTTCTGACCAAACAACGGCTTTCTTCCATGCTGGTCTGCAGAAAACAATACCTTGGTAAACAAATGTGTACCAAAGTATTGTTATCTGTCATAATGTATACATTTCCTCGAATAAATCGAGCCACATAAAGAAATACAACTGAAGTAGGATAATCCTCAAAATTTATTATTCTTTATCAGATCCTCGTCAAAGATTAGCCAAGAAATTTACGTATAATCACAACCATTGAGTATATCTTAGAGAAAAAACGTTTAAAAATCCCTAATAATATGAAAATATCTTGCTATAATTTAAAAAGAATTGAAAGAAAATCATAAATATTAAGATTTTCTTAAATTATATTTGAATTGGCAGGTTTTATTGTAATGCTATCGTTTTTAATAGAGCTGTCACGGTAGCTGAAACCAACGGCTTGGGCCGATGGGGTCTATATAGACCCCAAACATTTCAAGTCCATAAATTGACGAATTTTTCATCAATATATTGACATTTTAAAAAATGGATTATTCTAGGAATAAAAACAGTTATTTATGATATATTAGTAGACAAATCCAATATATTGATAAAATTTTGAATTATTCTACTAATTAACTACTTCATAAGCGAATTATTTTTCAACCTCGTTCCAAAAAAATGATTTTCATTCACAATAAAGGTCATCGATTATTTATAATATTTATTCTATAGATTATTTCAGACGAATATGAAAAGTTTGTAATATATAGGATTTATATTATAAGAGTTATTCAAAAAAATCAAAATCTTGGGGTCCCAAATATATCCCATCGGCACGGCTAGGTTAAGACCATCAATGATTTTTCTTATTATTTAATACCTCAACAGTTTTTAAGTTATTTGTTAAAAAAAGTGCACTTATTTAATGCAAGGCAATTAATCAAAGATTTAATCTGAAAACTTCTATGTAATTCTTTATATTTGTATTATTATTTTTTTTAATCCTGAACTACCTAATAAATTTATTTGCAATAAAACTGAATTAATATGTATGTATGTATTTTATTAATATTTTATATTATATGAAAACATGTATTTTCATATAATCAATAAAATAATGATTGAGATCAACTGAAATTTAATACCATTCTCTAGTCTCTGAAACGTAACTTGAGTGCAAAAAGTATAAAAAAAATAAGCACTTATGTAATTTTTTAAGGAAATTTGAACATCTTCTTAGCTAATTCCAAACCTTATGGATTTTAAGTAAATAATGTTTCCCATAAATAGCTATCGGATTACAGAGTTCATCTAAGAGGTATGTTTCTCCAATATCTCGAATATTCAGCTCATCAAACCCCTCTTTATAAAACTACGAGTAAGGTTAATTATTTGTCGGTATCTATTTTCTAATGGTAGTACTATTTTTTTTTTTCAACTTTTCTGGACTCAAGGTTTTCCAGCAAGCATTTAAAATCTGTTAAAAAAGTTAATTATTAAACGGATTTAAATACAATTTCTACACAACTACAATATATAGATTACCTAAAACATTTAATATAATATAAAGGATAAATCAGAAAATAGTGAACGTCATTTTTAACAACAAATACTATACAAATATTACTTAGTAAAATAGAAAAATTATTTTCTATAATCTTTCTAACAATTGAGGTATTATTTTATTCTTCTCTTGTAAAACAGTCAGGGTTTTTTTTTTTTTAAATGTATCCAAGTGTTTTTACGTCTTCTAAGTGAATGCTTAATATATTTAAAAGATAATAATCTAAAGGCACAATATCTGTAAAATAATCTGGATTAATCTGGAACTTCAGACACAAAAAGTAGCAGCAATTCTTAAGAACTACAGCGGTGCAGAAGGCAAAGGAAAACCCCTTTACTATTATCTTTAGTACATCTACATGCAGAGAAAAACAACAATATATTCGAGTTCTGACCGCCCAAATGTGACAGGGGTGCAAAAAATCCCCCAGCTCCAAATGTCGGATGTGAGAAAAATTGAAAAATGCAACAGCAGAAAAAAAATAAATCCGTATTTCTTTACGTTTTCTGCTAGAGATTTTTTTTTAAATAATGATAATCTGAAAGCACATTATCTGGTGAATAAAGTGGATGCTGTAGAAATTTTAAATCCAACTCTATGCTTTGTCATGTTGTAGTATAAGATTTATGGTTATTCACTGATCGTTTTTTTAATAGTTTCCCCTTCAATTTTTTTAATTGGGCACAATTCAGCTGTAACAGTTTGTCCAAGTTTTCATCAATCCATAAGGAATTACGTCCAAAATAATCCACCAAACACCAAGAAGCTTCTTTTTTAAGGTTTTTTAATGTTTTTTTCTCTAAGGGTTGTACACCATCCACTTCTCATCACCAGTAACAATCCTTCTCAGACACGGATCAGTCTCATAGACAAGAGCGACGAACAGATGGCTATTCTTTGTTAAGTTTGTGTGGTATCTAAATATCTTATCTATATTTTTACAAATCCTTCTTAAATGGTCTTGTACTGTCGACCAGGGACAGCCCAAATCTTGTGCTAATTCCTTTGTGACTTTCTGGGAATCAGATTCACCAATGAATTTAAAGCGTCATCGTTCAGTTTTAGATGTCTATCTAAAACTATCATTTTAAGAATTTAACACGTTTCTATTAATTTGGTAGATGATCTTAGTAGTTTATTTTAGCTGTAATCCTTTATCGGATAAAAATAGGATACAAAATCGAAAACGAGTCTTTTTAATCCTTGGCCTTTAATAAGAATAGAAAAACATAAATTTCCTGATCTAATGCTGGATTAACGACGTTGGGTTTATCCAGAATCAATAAAATTTTAAAAGAATATTATTAAGTAATTTATTCACCGTATAAAACCAAAACCCCATAGTTTATCAGCATTTTTATATCATATATATTACGCATGTTACCAAGAAAAACGTATTATTCCACTAAAACTATTTTTAAATTATCATATTGACAATTTTCTCATGTTGATGCAAAATTCACGTGTTGATTTAAAAAAATAAATATACTGCTTATCACAATATCCCTATCGTATGATAAGCGGTATTCACACGCAAACGAAATTAGTTGCAAACAGTACATCGGACAAGCGTTTGCGTCTTTGGTTAAATCTTAAAAGCAATGGCAGACACCGTGCCAAAAGGAAACGTGAAAATCGTGCGAAACACAGCCTACGAAATAATACCGACCGAAAAAGGATATGCATATTTGATATGCATATCTACGGCACTTACTACAGTAAGCGAAATATTCGATGAATTATTCGAGAGGTGGATTAATATGATTACAATTTTAGATATGTTTGTACTCTCACATAAATTCCATGGGTGTGTTGTACAACGATTTCATAATCGACCGTGGAGGAGGCGTCGGCGGTCTGTCGACAGTCACCGGAATCTATCAGGGGATGATGTCCGTTTCAGGTATTGCCATGACGACCCCCGCTCGTATCATCCCCCCATCAATTCGAAGCACAATTACACGTCGATGACGTCACATCACGCCCCATATGATAAACGTGTCATTAGCGACACACCTCAGTCTCCACATGTTACACGTATCGATCGCCATTAATTCGATGTACACGTTTCAGGAATCTTGACGAATATTGCTTTGAAAAAATTCACACTGAGACAGGTGGGATTATTCGGCGCTTTTCTCTACACGCTCGGTTGGTTTTTCACCATTTTCATCGATTCCATGATGAAGTTGGTTGTGACTTTGGGTGTGATGCAAGGGATGGGACAGGGGATAGTTTTCTCGATCTGTTTGACCGTGTTCAATCATTACTTTGTTAAGAAGAGCATGATGATGTTCAGTTGCTGTCAGCTCATAGTTTCAATAGCGACGATGTTCTTTCCCCTGTTTCTGGAGCACACTTTGAACGAGTACGGATTCAAAGGATCGATCTTAATAATAACGGGAATAGCTTCTCATACAATATTG
>JAGXCT010034550.1:0-21917 GCA_022495035.1 Philopotamus ludificatus
ATAACGAGTCACGAGTGACAAGTAGCGAGCGACCACACACACACCTATATAGATATAATGAGGCATACATATGCACATCTGCCCAAAACGAGTCTCAAGTGGCCGGTCGCAAGTGATTATTAGCCCTGTCGCGCAATAGCAATCCTTTCATCAAAGGAAAGACCTCTTTGGAAAGGGGTCCCCTAGAAAGAAGGAAGAGAAGCGAAAGTATCGAGACTGTCCTTCCCAGGACATACTGACTCTGTGGTGAGAAATCCGTTGGAGACCAGATTTGTTTTGGCACATAAGGGTACGAATATATTAGAAGGACCCAAATGTAATGTCGTATTTTTTTAAAGAAACTCATATTTAAAATCATTTATTAAACTTAAATTATACCAAATAATTACCATTTTTTTATGACCTTTTGCCATCTATTAGTTAAACCGAAAATGCCTTTCTCATAAAACTCTGCAGGTTTAGAATCGAAAAAGTCTGAAAGAGCCGATTTTAATTCGTCTTTTTTTCACGCAAATAATACTCCAATGAGCGAAAAAGGTGATAATCGGATGAAGCTAAGTTTGGAGAATATGCTGGATGCAATAAAGCTATAAACATAATGCATCCATTTTTTTTTGGAGTAAAATCGGCTACATGTGGTCGCGCGTCATATGTTTGTTTCTCTCAGTCAATGCGTCGGGGATCCAAAGGCCTTCTTTTTTAATCTTCCTCATTTTTTCAGGTATCTTTGAGTTGACGACCATGAAAAGTACCGGCTTGGCTCGATAATTCTTCGATACTGGGAGTCGGATTTTTTTCAACCTCTTCTTTCAGGGCTACTTAATCCACTTCACGGAGACGTCCACTTTAATTATTATTATTCTTAGAATAATCCATTTACAAAAATAATATCAAGATATTGAAGAAGAATTCTTGCTCCCTTTGGGCAACTGGGCTAAAAAAATCACATAATTGCTATGCATATTTATTATCAATATCCTCCAAGTGTCCAAGAATAGACAGTAAATGAAGGTTGTTATGGTAATTACTCTCACCAAAGGGATATTTCTAATATTTATTACATAATTCAAATGATAGAAATCTTAAAAGATTAGTTAGTCAATACTTGAACTAGCAACCTGTTCACTCATCCATGTGACATTGACAGTAACACTGAGCAGCATTGCTGCACGCTAGGTGTACGGTCGACGACCTCGCCTCGTAACTACGAAACTCTTCGACAGTCTGAGGCCGTTTTCCGTGCCATTTGCGAAATAAAAGCATATTAAATTCATTAAAAGCTCGCACACACTCGCAGCGAGCTCTCCGTCGACCGGAACTGCCACAAATAACAATAATTTGAAAAACAGCAATGGCGGCAACGCCGGCAATAAACCGATTATTCCGCTGCAATTACAATCAGCAGTTTTTTTAATACGCAAACGATGGCCGGCTTTATACCCCTGTCCATCAGCTTGCAATCTTCCAACATTTAATAATGCAAAAGCAATAACCGGCCGCCATTGTTCAAACTAAATGATTTTGCAGTCGGCCAATTATTATTTTATGCGCGCATTTATTTTACTGCGAAAAATTGTGATAAATCACAATTAACCATTCAGATATTTAATTCGATTAGTGGCTAAACATTGCATACATGTTATATGAAACTATTAAAAATAATATCTAGGATTTCAAATAAAAAAATATTGAAAGGATTTCACGCTCTGCTATTGTCGACCGTTGTCGTCAAAGGACTTTGTGGATGACATATTTAAACAATGCAATTATTCCATTATGCGTTTTAACGACGTCTTGTCGGAAAATGGTGTTTTGTGCAGTGTCATAAAATATCTTTTGGAAAAAGAACAACATTGAGGTGAGTACCGCAGCGGGGATCCATCTTGATTTCAACAAAACCTACCTATAAAATTTAACCCGAAGAGATAATGGTTGTTTTGTAGCTTCGAGTTCTAGTCGAAGAAGACCCGTGGCGCCTTAGGATTCATCTGTATCACCGAGTCATAATCATTTTATTTATTGTGCCTATATATTGCATTTATAAAAATATTTACCGATTTATTCTAGATTATAATATTTTTTAGTTATATTTATTTTTCATATATTGTCAAAAAATCATGACTCGCGAAATTCAATGGCGTTGGCTGAATATTCGTTAACTAAATATTTTGTATAAAAAATATATACTTATATAATTTCGCTGTCTAATCATATAAGCACAATAGTTATAAATTGATTAGAATAATATATAAAACGCGTAAAAATGGAATCTGTCGTAATTTATCATTGAAATATTTAGCATTTAATCAAGGTTTTATATAAAAATATATGGCCAAGAATTGCATCTGATATTTGTTTCTATCAATAATTAATAATTTCTAATGCTTTATTATCATATATTCCATAATTAATTATATTTGTATATTTAATATAATATTTACGTTTAAATTATGAGAAATAATCATATTATTGTGAACAATATTACGATCTTATTTAGTAACAATCGACGAATATTTTATAGATTTTATAGACACGCGGGTTTTTAATTTTCTTTTGCACGAAATTCTTCGCTTTTTGTAGAGCCTTTGAGAATAATGCAATTTTTTTGCGGCGATTCTTGTTCTTTGCTTGTCAATTTTCCATTTTCTGTGCATTTACAGAAGGGTTTTTTTACCTTACAGCTAACAATTCGCTAATATCCGAAATAAGATGCGGTAAATAGGATACCACGTTCAATTTTTTAGGATTTTTATACTAAATGTACTAACAATGCTGTAAAAATATCTAAATTACAATATTACTTCATTTAATTTTTAAATTATAATTATTTTTTATATATTCATAAATGCGAGGTCATTTCCATTGAACCTAAAATCCACCCCCTCTCCATTACCATAGCAATAATAATATCCACAAATTTTATAGAATAATAAGCAAACATTAATAATTTATAACTGAGATACTTTTAATAATAAATGTATAATCTATAATTTCATCTCACTTAAGATACTACGACTGTACAACCTAGTAAAAGATATAATTGATTATCCAAAAAATGAAAATTAAATTGATCCTAAACTCATAATGAGTTATAACGCTTTATGAGTTATAACTTAGACATAATGCGACAATATCACTAAAAATAATTGTGATACAATTGATAGAGATGCAGTTAAACTAAGAAAGCTTGAAATGTACTTTAAAAAAATGTTCGGAAAATTTTGACATTGAAGATCTACCATGATCTGGTAAGCCTAAAGTGACTATAATTAGGGTAGGTATCAAATCAAGTCCGAAATTGACACTACGGAAACTAGCACTGATACTCAATTGATAGGCATTTAAAAGAATTGAGAAAAGCGTCAACTTTCGGAATATGGGTACTTTATAAATTGTCAGAAGTAAAACTTGCACAGTTCATTTCAATACGCCAATCATCAATTATCAAGATAGCGAATCATTATTAAATCGTGTTGTCATTGGGGATGCGAAATGGATTCTTTACGTCTACTCAAAACGCAAGCGACAATAGTTGAGTGCCAATTTACTCCCAACTTCTACCCCAAGAACTGGATTACATCATAAGAAGACAATATTATGCCTTTCATGTGATATAAAAGGCGTGATTCTTTATATGCTATTGGATTATGAGCAGACAATTACGATTTTTCTCAGCTAGACCATTTGAAATAAGCTCTAACTTTAAAAAACCCAGCCCCTGTAAATCAAGAAGGATAAATTAACACTAGGAAAATACTCCCCCCACACGTTTCTATAATAAATGGATTTTCTAGGTAATTTTTTCCTCTCCCACCATATTCTCTGGATATCTCTATCACGTTTTTACACCCTGGCAACATTTTTAAGCGGAAAACAATATAAAACAACCTTGATTTATTTATTGCTCCAAAAGGTATTTTTTTTTAATTAGATGTCAAAAATGGATAGAAAATAATGGAGAAGATATAATTGTTTAAGTTAAAATAGCTATGATATTTTCAACCCGAACAGCAAAATAATAACCTAATGCCCTAACAATTATAACTATATTCGGTCGTTAACTGATTGCTAATCAATAGAATCAATATATCAAGGAAAGGAAAATTCTCAAAAATCGACTGAATATTTGATTGATTTTTAAACTAGCTGTGACTTGTCATTTGTCCCGAATGATCAACGATAGGCTGGTCTATACCATTATGAATTCTAGGCCCGAAGGTATACGAGATTACCTGGCCGTGCCGATGGAGTCTATTTGGGATCCCAAGTTTTAGATTTTTCTCGAATAACGTAACAAACTTTTTAGTATTTGTCTAAAGACTCTCTTTTATGAATCTCAAGAATAAATATTTATAAACAATCATAATAATCCATAATACCGACCAAATTATGAAGCATATCATGAATAACTATTTTATTCTTAGAATTGCTAAAAAAAGACAAGATATTGTTAAAGAATTTATCAATATCTTGACTTGAAGAACTTAGTATTTTCATTATAATATGATGACGCAGTTGTTTTCGAGCCGCCGTGGCGGATCGGTAAAGGTGACGGCAGGGTTGAGACGATGGATGATGGTGGATCAGGACAAGCAGATATGTCTCAGACTTATTTGTTAATATATTTGACTACGATGAATGAAAGGCATAACAGAAATATTCCAAAGCGCCATTCACCAATACAAAGATTCTAAAGATGCAAGGGGAATAAGTCTCTCACGCTAATACTCCCTCCAGTGTCAAACCACGACACTGGTAAATTTTAATATTATTTCAGCTGGATTTAAATTTGCATTATTTATTTTTTAATTATTTATTCGACGAAGGATAGATGATATTAAATTAATTAATTCCAACGCGCCTAACTACCTACATAAATATTTTTTATAAAACATGCGGAGGTCTCCCTGGCCAGTGTTATAAAGAATTCCCTGAATTCATAGTTTTCGTCGGACACCTATCCGATTAACTTACATTATCGTAATAATATGGATGTTACCTATAAGCTGTAACACTGGTAGGACTCGTTTCGGGTTAGGGGCCATTTAATAATTAGCATATGGGTGAGTTGTAGATTATTTAGCATTTCAACTTGAATATTTGACATTAGGGAAAATTTCGTGAATTCTTTATGACACTGGCCAGGGGGTGGCTGTGAGTTTTACAACCCACCAACCCCCGCATCCTTAAAATCGTTATTAAACCTTTTTAAGGGCGAGTGGCGTTTTGAAATTACTGTAAAATCTTTCATCCATTATCAAATAAATTATTAATAAGTCGAATCGTGACGCGAAAATTTTTCATGTTTGGTTTTGATTGTTTCGGAGGTTTCTAATCAACGCATTGCTAAGATGAGAACACCGCCGCCTTTTCTTGGATGACACGTCCCATATTTAATTGTCGGGGATTAACAGCAACTCATCCCGCGCTAATCCCGGCTCGCATCAAGGCGTACCGCGGATTAGCGCGTAATCAGAGCCGCCAAAGGTGTTTATTTGCAATTTATCAATATCGCGTGATACTATTGTTGACACCGGCCGCTGATAACCGCGTCAAATGTGCCGAAAACCGTTATCAGCCGCTCTCGCAGTCATATGGCCGCTGAGACACTCGTGGCCATTCATACCGCCCATATCCTTGCGAATGCCGCCGGCCATAAATCCCAGGGCGTTGAATATATCCTCCCATTTCTTTTGAATCAAAAAAAAAATTCCACGAGAAGCGGATTATCGGACGACAGTACTAGTCAAAGCCTCTTAATCTTAATCCGACCGTTTAGTCATGTGATAACGGAATGGCGATCTCGGAATCGTGATCAGTCATTGAAATTTTTGTATTACACTGCATTTTCTTCACGACTTATTATTAATCTGCAACTTGCATCTGGTTCATTCCGGCTTGTGGACGAATAAAAATAAATTCATTGTTCAAATTATTTTTTATCAAGATTCGCGTCATAGATGTTTAATCCTCGAGACCTTGAATAGATAATTTTAATCTTCAATTCTCATTCAATTTAATTTTCCAAAGAACAAGACAGATATTGTACCACAATCAGTGAAAGGGAGGTAGGGAGGTATATATATTAAATATAACTTTTAATCCTTTGTACTCGAATGCCGCCTAAGAAGCGGCATCGTTTTCGGTATCACTCGATATTTCGACAAGTTTTCGGTATCACTCGAATGCCGCCGCTTTGACGGGGATGGAACAAATCAATTACGTATTATTTATAAAATTATTATTTTTAGGTTTATAATATTCACTATATTTATAAACAATGATAATTTTGCACAAATCCTAACTAATAATTTATTAAATAACACGTGTTGAGGTATTAAGGAATTCAAAAAGCTTCGAGTGCAAAAATGTAAATAAATTTAAAATTTTCCTTAAATTTTCCCTAAATAATTGATCAAATTTCTGCTAATACAATTAAAAAAAATCATAAATATTTTCAATATACAATAATATTATTTTATAGAGTATTGTTAATTAAATAATCCCGTCTTTGGTCCTATGGCACTTAATTTGAGTTTTTAAATCAAAAGACCGTTAGTATAGTGAAAAATATATTTATTGAACGTGATCAAAGTTGTGAAGAAGGAAAGTTATACATCTGAAGATCCTGTATAAATATTCACGAAAAAATAATGCAACTACATATATTTGGAGAGTCTTCAGACAATATCAGAGGTGATTTAAATATTTAAAAATGACGAGTTATATTTTAAAAACATTCCTCGAAGCAAAAAAAAACAATTAAAATGTTGTTGATGATGTATTTCACTCTGAAATCGGAAAAAAAACCCAGGACTGGCTATACAAGAATTAAGCTCTACTCGACTCATTGTGGACCCATTACCCCCAGATCTCTAGATTATTTTTCGAATCTTTATATGGTTAAGGGATGCTTTGGATTTTTTCTGTCGTGCCATACATCCTTCGTTAAATAAATAAATTAATTAATGAATTGAAAGAAAAAAATCGAAATGAAGAAGTAAAAATGGCATAGAGGAGTAACTTTCATCCACACAACTTTAGTCTGTCAATAAGCTCTTTAACTAAATAAACGATTTTTTTGTACAGATGTTTAGAAAATTTGCAGCAGTTATTATAACATCTCTCTCAATCCCCACAGAAATGGACAAAGTTGACAATCATTATAAACTATAAAAGCAGTTTAACAGAATTTGACTATAAAAATATTCAAAAAATAATATAGAAGATTAAGTTTCAGTGATTCAGATGTCAAAAGAATTGAAACGAGGCCTGTTAAATTATCTAAATTGATCTGATGAGACAAACTTCCTTCAGAGTATTCTCTCTTCATCTCATTATATATCTGAAAAACTAAAATACTCTTCCTTAGTATATTAATATAATATATGTATAGTAAAATATTATATAAACTCCAGATCTCCACTACATTCTATAAGCAGATAAAAAATAGAGACTTGATGGTATTTGTAATGATACGATTTTTCAATATCATGTCGGTCATTGTCAATAGAGTAAAACTAAGGATTTCAGAGAACTCATCATTTTATTTCGTTAATCTTTAATCTATAACTCTAAAAAAAATCTTTCTTCTAATAATTAGGCTACTCTTTAAAAAAAATAAATGGAATGAAACGTATTAGTCGTTATATAATTATCAGTGTAACAAGAAAAACAAATAAAAAGCTTGAATAAATTTAATTTAACCCTTTTATTTTGACCATTTTTGGTTGAATATCTCGTCTACTCTCATTAATTTTATTTTACGAATATATAAAAAAAGATTTTCATTGGTAAAATGTATAAGAAACAACTAAAGGGTTTGATCTGATATCCTATTCAATAAAAGAATTAGAACAGGTTAAATGTTGAAGAAAGTTAATCAGTTTCATTTGTCTCATTAAATTATTACGAAAGTATTTATTTGTCATTTAAAAAAATAATTAATAGAATTACTAAAGACATAAGCTTGCCCAGGCCTGATTTAAAGGCCATTAAAATTTTTGATAAGAAACTCTCAGTATATATTATTATTTGTTTTAGAAGGAGTAATTTGGATTGATTGAATTTGATATATTTTATTTTAATTTTAACTAACGACTGAATTAAGAATGAATTTTGTTTAGTAAAAAAAAATCGTTATTGCTATAAATATTAATATTTTTCACTTATCTTATTCTCTTAAAAATAATCATCTTCTACATCGCAACCTTGTGACAGTTCTTTTTATATTATTTGAAATACTTCTGAGAGTCAACTCTCGGAATGGCGCTTAGTTTCTTCAACGATTCTATTGTATCTTATGAATGTCAAGAAAACGTTGTCGTTCCATATTTTTTTCATTTTCAGGAATATGAAGAAGTTTCAAACAGTCGTATCCGGCGAATATGGAGGCTGAGGATTTACAGCGGTGTTATTTTTGACCAAAAATTATATAATAGTATTTTATATTTTTTTCTACGATTAAAAATCCCCGAGCTTAATAAAGCAACATCGAACAATAAAGTAAACATCCAATATAGCTACCAATGTCAAGATACGTCAGAGTTAAGTGTAGCAAGATAAACAAATGGTGACAATAGGATTTATACAATCATTGTTGAAGATTTAAATATTATATAAATATTATTTTTGATATTTCCAACATTCATCTGCTATTGTTGGTCGGTAATTTGATTTAAAATGATATCAACTAACATTCTGACCGATTAATTTGTTTTAATTAAATGTTAATTAACGAAGATCGTCGTGTCTGAAACTTATTGATAATATTTTAATCAATGAATTGATTAAAAAATACTTTTCATAATGCGTTTTTACTTCTGCATCCGTTTTTATTGACAATATTATCTTTATCCCGTACTTAAATGTGTCGATCAATCATCCAGTGGCACGTGTCAATATATAAAATCTAATCAATGATTATTACTTATTACCTGTGGGATATTATCTAAATATCAACAATTGTTATATATAACAATAATTTATGGCAATGCGACATTTTTACAAACTGCCGCGATACATTGTAAAATAAAATAATTATTTAGACAAAAGTATCGAGTCCGTGGGTTTGAAGTATGGAATGACTTCTTCTACACGAACCTTGTTTCCACAGAACATTTTTATTGACCAACAAGGATGGGGTCCCGGTGCCAGTTTGACCAATGGCACCGACCTACAGATTTCAATTTTGATTACGCCCATAAATTAACCTTTGAAATTTGTAATTTCGTATAGATCCAGTGTATAAACTTTATGTGAAAAAGGGGTCCGTGCCGCCATTGGCTGGACATAAAACCCGGTGATTTATTACATTGTGATCGAAGTCTACCATGATTTTTTTTTACCATGGGTTTTGGACGCCTGAACCGAGTGAATTAATTACGACACGAATGTCGGATGTTTGACTGAAATTTATGTATTTTTTAAAACAAAATGTATCCTCTGGAAAGTCTCGAAAGTTGAATAAATTTTCAGGTCGCCCGCATTTTTTTCATGTTGAATTAAATTAAAATATTTATTAAAACGTATATTTTTCATGATAAATCGATGTATTATATATTATTTTAAATGAAGTGAAGTATAAGATAATAATTTTCCAATAAGTTCTTATCGAATCATAATACGAATGCGATTTAAAATTTCATCAATCAAAATTTAAACTTAAAAATGTCATATTTCATACGTTATTATGAACGCATTAGTTCATATTTAAAATTAATTCAATGGGTTTTCCACATCGATACAAAATAAGAGATTGGTCATAAAGAAATCCATAATTTTCCCCTTTAGCAATAACTTTTTTTTTATTTATACACTTCATTATTTTTAACCAATTCCCACGCCTCTGGTAATTTCTTTATTATTATTTAATTCCTAACTAATGCTAACCTGCTAACAAATAGCAGATGGCTTAGGTTTAAAATGAGTTCCAAGTCGATATTTAATATCGACTATATAGATTGTATTTATCTAAAAAAGTCTAAACAATATTATAAATAATCATTGACCTTTATTGTCTGCAAAAAAAATTAAAACAACAATATTCACTGCTGTTGCCACGCGCGTGATGTTTTTGCCCACTCCGGTACAATATGTCGAGTGCGAGTTAATCGTTCGAGTGACACGTTCTGCGAGAGCTCGGCGAGACATCGCCGAGAGTGTTGACATTTACGCGTCATATTGATTAGTTAAAAATGCAAAATATCGACTAAATTATGAAGCATATGATGAAAAAATATTTTTATTACATAGGCGATCTACTAGTTCTTGTTTTTTTACATATAGTTATCAATTTTCGCGAGCTAGAATGATTCTGGAACTCCGAATACAATCTAGTCACGACAGCTTCTTTTTTCCCATCCACCGTCTACCTTCCACTTTTCCCTCCATGATAGTTTGCAAAAGGCTATAGTTTGATCCAAAGTATATCCTTCTGTAAATATAAAGAATGTTTCAGGCACGTATCTGGAACTCACCAAATACAGCTTTTGGTGAATAGCCATTAAACCAGGATTATTAAAGTCACAAAGGAGTACGGATGAATTTTATGATTGGTTTAAAACTAAATGGGTTCCAAATGTGAGAATTTTTTTAAAACTGTGTGTTTGGCACGGAAAACAATGATATTATTAGATAATGCTTCTCTTCATCGAAATGACAACATATTGAAAATAGACGACGCCTAATGCTTACAAAAATTATGTCACTTCTTTAGTTAAACACATGGATCGAAGATACTATCCTTCTTATAGCCGTACCGATGCTGAATAACCCTTTTAATATAAATCCTACATTTTTTACTTGTCTAAAAAAGTCTAGAGAATAAATATTATTAATAATCATTGACCTTTATTGTCTGTAATTGCTTTAAAAATATGTATAAATATAATAATATCTGCCGCGTGATGTTTTTTCTCGCTCGCATCCGGTATGAGATGTCGAATGGGAATGAAACGTGCGGTTGACACATACTGCGAGTATGATTAGTCTTACGTGTCATATTGATTAGTCATAAAAATAAAAATATTGACTAAATTATGAAGCATGTGATGAATAACTAATTTTATTCTTAGAATAAAATTAGTTATTCATTTCAATTCAGAATTTATCAATTTTTTACTTGAAATGCTTGAGGTGTTTGAGATAGCTCCTTCATACGACGCTGTTGTTTTTGAGCCGTCGTGACGGATGGGTTAATGAATGCTGTAAGGATGAATCTAAATGAAAAATAACCTGATAAAACTTACCAGTTTAATTGATTTATTTTTTCACCTCTTATTTTCGTTTTGTAAGCTCGTGCATTAAATTAATTTGGACGTTTTATTTTCAGTATTTGATCTAACCGTTCTATATATTGGACAATATATGATGTGGCAAATATTCCACCAAATGCATTGAAGAACTTTCTGAAGTCCTAATTTGGATTTCAGTGTCGGAAAAGGTGTTGTTTTTTTCTTTTCACCTGACTTAAGTTATCCATTTTACATCTCCGGTGATAATTCATTTCGAATACGGCAGATTTCTTTGTCTTGCATCCACATTTTCACACTGAAGACTTTACTGATGCGTTTCAAATACCCTTGCACTAACAATACTAAAATTGGCATCTGTTTTCCATCGATACTCGTTCCTGAACTTCATCAATTGCTTTTGTGGCTTTGATTGCTTTGAAGTTCTGATCGTAGAATAATAGCACACATTTTCTAAATTATTATTGAATGGTTTGTTGTTTCTGCATTTCAATGCGATCCTACGTTTTTTCATAAAAAAATAGCTTGCACTAATACTGAACCCTAAAAACAGTGTCAAAAATAATGGATTTCTTTCCATACATCTCAATAATCCATAAATTAATTGTATATCACAAAATTAAAACATAAAGATATTTTCGAGATGCTACATGATGGTCTGTTCATAGCAGCAACGAGAAAATAGAGAAAATAACACTAACAGCTAAAAAAAAATACAGATATTTGTCATAAAATTCATCTATCTATCAAAGGAGCTGCAGAATGAATTCACATTAATAAACATTTCATCAGATGAACTAGAGCTGAATTATTAAGTTCACTGAAGATAAATCTTAACATTGGGTGAAGATTAATAATTTATTTCAAAATATGCAAGATAACGTTCTGACATTTAAAGAATTTGTCTTAGAAAGACAATAAGGTGTTCCAACAAGATTCTGCATTAGGACAAACAGTCAGAAATACTCAACAGTGTCTAGAAAAACCTTTTTCAACAGTGTTATCCCTGTTATTTGGCCTCTAAACTCGTATGATTGCAATCTTATTGATTTTTATGAGTGGGGTGCGTTTGAAAGGACAGAGATTTGTGTTCTGAGGTTATAAAAAGCGCTTTGTTCTTGCTTTCAGAGTTGTTTAGAGGTTGTGATAGAATTTTCAATAAATGTTTAAAATTATTTAAAATACAAATAGGTTTTTCATTTATAATTTTGTAATGTTTACTCAAATTTTATAGACTTAATGCTTATTTAACCTAACCCGTCACAGGGGCTCGAAAACAACCGCGTCGTCCGAAGGGGTTATTTCAAGTCAAGTCAAGATATTTTTTAGTGTTTAAGTGTAAAAGTAATTATTTATGATATCATTCACAATCTAGTCGATATTGTGTATTTTTTAACTAATCAAAGACAGCACGTTATACTCTCTTGTTTCACTCGCATTCGGTACATCATGCCGGATGCAAGCGAAAAAAAACATCGCGCGCCATATTGTTGTTTATTTTTTCGTAATTGCAGACAATAAAGGACAATGATTATTTATAATATTAATTCGTTAGACTTTTGTACACAAATACAAAAGGTTTGTGACATATAGGATTTATATTAAAAGAGTTATTCCAGAGAAATCAAATACTTGGCGTACCCAATATATCCCATGGGCACGGCTAAAGCGATTATTCATTGTTTATTATTAACTTAGTAAAATTATACAATAGCATTGTATTTTTATACGATTTTATTTAACAATAAATAAGTATAATGTGTATTTAGCTCAAATTAGGCATAAAATCAATGATTTTCATCCTACTAAGACTTTGTAGTCCAATATTAAGTTAAGATTCGATTTTACCAAGTATCTAACATACGAGACTTACACTAAAAAAATCAGGTTATCATAGATTTAAACTATGTTTAATTATAATATTATTTAATATACTAAAATAATTATTTTTAAATATACTTCAGTATTAGATTTAATGAGAATATGATGACCACCGCAATGCAAAATGCAATAGAAAATCACTCCTACGAACAATAACATCACAATCGATTGCATTATACCATTGAATATATATAAATCTAACGTCATTATTAGTCCTGCTCTGTTTATTATTATATATGTAAGTGTTATTGCATTATTCCAAGAATGCAGACGGGAGCGGGGAAGCTTTTTGCGGCCGACACACGTACATATATCCCGTGTAGGTTTGTCCCGGCATAAAGTTTCAAGTTGCTTTACTTACTGGCAGCTAACTGCGAATAAAAAAGCCACAAAGTTGGTCGCAGCCCAACGACACCTCGGGGACGCCGCCCCCCGCCCGGCGACGTCCCCGACAATCATCGGCGTCCCCCGGGATGAGTTTCTCACCCCCCTTTGAAAGTGGCACATACCACTTAAACGCTTGTCGGGACCCACTTGACTTGTGCGATTTAATACCGGCCCCGGATAATTGTTACGAGATTATAAATTGACTGAATAAATGGGGGGCCGGATGAGATAAATCCTAATATCAGATAAAAAAAAAAAACAAAAATATTATAAATGTATTTTTAAAAGCAGAATTTATTTTTAAAAATCCGTATAAATAAATTAATGATTTTTTTTAAATTATATTCTAATCACTTCTCCAATAGCACAAATCTTCATGGTCTATTTTTTCGTGAAATATGCATACAATATATTATTATTTTTAATAAAAAAATATATTTTATAATGCCTCACGAGTATATTTATATTATAGTTATTACAACTAAGCATTAATAGAGATATAATTTATTTTATAATAATAATAATACATATCTTCTTGTCAAGATCGAATTTTGGACAGAAAAACACTTTAATTAATACCCTTTACAGAAAAGCTTCCTTTGCACAAATATGTCGTTTTTCATCTGAATTTTAGTTATTAATTTTGGAATAATTTAGAATTTAATATTATGTAATACTGATGTGAAACGATTTCTCACAAAAAAGCTTTTTAGTTTAACCGATCCTTCATGGCGGCTCGAAAACAACGGCGTCGTTCAAATGGGGTCTATTTATAATGGAAAATATACGCCAAGCATTTCAAAATATTGATGAACTTTTCATCATTATCTTGACTTTTCTTTAAAAAAGTTATGAAAATATTAGTTTTATTTAATAATTAACTAAATAATGAGTAAAATAAATTATATTTCTTTTATTTTGATCATAAGAGCTTTTTCTCGATGATTTAAAAGCTTGGGATGTAAAATTTTCCTTAATTTCAAAACAAATTTTTATTCAAAAATTTTTTCATGATTAAAATCAAAATATAATCTTTATGGACATAATTTTTGGTTAAAAAATGTTCCCATGAGAACAACATTTATTAAATTTAATGTTTTGAAGAAAGGACCAGAGACGTAGTAATAATAAATAAATTTTAGATCAACAAATTATGTGAAAAATCTTTTTCGTTATTTTAACGATATCCAAAAACGTATATATTTTTAAAAAATTAGCAGATATTTTAATAACAGGAAGCTTTCTAACACTGAAAAAAACTGTTGTCCTGATAATAAAAAAACAATTAGAGGAGGCCTAAAAACAAGTCTAGGGTTTGTATTCATCAATATATGCGATCCAAAAATAAAAAAAACAGCAACTTTATGTATTTAATATAAAAAATAACATATCTATTTTTTATTGCAGCAGATTCCACATCTATGTTAAAATCTATAATAAAAATATGATTTATAATAGTTATTCCTTAGACTTTTTAGATGTTTAAAAAGTTTGTGACATAGGATTTATATTAAAAAAGTTATTTGAGAAAAATCAAAAGCTTGGGGTCTGGTTATTTAAACCGAAATAAATTAAATTTATTCATCAGAATATTATACATTTGAGATGTAATATTTCTGAAAACTTTGCTATATAAAAAAGCTTCTGTATTGACCGAACTCGCGGAATTTAATGTCGCCAAGTGAGAGTTTTCATGAAAAATGCGTGTAATTTTTCCTCAATGTTAACAATACGGAGTCCGTTCATGTTTTATTTCATTTTCAAAAATAGGATGCAATCGCAGGGGATCATATCCGACGGATGCAGAGGAATATCACAGCAATGTTGTTTTTAACCATTCTGTACAGGTGTATCAACGACAAAAAAATATGACAATGTTTAAAGATTATATATTTTTTTCATAGCCTTGTATGTACGTAATTGAATAATTAAAATACATTTCATTAATATTAATTTTTATCGATGGACACTAAAAAAATTGTTACGACCGTATCGAAGTGCATAACACGTTGTAGCTCACAAAATGGCGGCGTGTCCATTCAATTGATTTTAATTTATCATTTGATATGAATACAATTTTTTATTATTTAAAAATAATATACTGTAAATATTAAATATAAATATGAATAAGAGTTTACTGTACATTTTTTTTATTTGGAGAGATTTTGCTGTATGTCATTTTCGGCATACATGTCATTGCATGGAATTGTCTTGTATATTTATTTATATACATAAATTGCGAGGCTATAAAAGATGGAATTTTCCGTATACGACTCGTTTAACGACACCGGCTCATTCGACGGCGGCGGCTAATTCCTCCCAATTGCATTGCTACCACACTTTTCTCTTGACTCAAGCAATAATGTTTTAATACATCTGTTTATTGTGTGCTTAGTGCTGACCACGAATTCCTGTCCATAATAATAAAATCGTTTATCATTCATTATACCCGAGTTGACACACACGTTCGCTTTTTTGTGGGGCCTCCTTGTTGTCGAAGCAAATAGCCAAGTTTGCCTACTAATAGGTAATACAAATAAAATTTTATTGTCTTATGATTTTATAATGGCGCAGTGTGTAAAATCTCAGCCGACTTTACAATGGAAAAGATTGGGGGAGGAGTGGGAGGGGGGAGGGGTTTATGAACTGCTTTATGAAATGGTATATAAATTGTAATTCTAACAGCCGAATGAGTTTCACTTCATTTGGGCGTCGATTAGCCCACTCGGACTGCGAAGACGTTTATGCTTTTACACCGGGGCCAATCTTGCCGAGAGTAAAAGTGTCTTTGTATGTTATTAACAAATAATCCATTATCATTTATTGTTGATATTCGCCGACTCTCGTAATGCTGGGCCGTAAATCACGCGATCAATAGTTCGGACAGGGTATCGATCGCCCATAATCTCTCTAAATAATATCGATCTGTGTGATATATTGCTGAAAGACGGATTGTCAACGATGCAAAACAAAATTAACATAGATTTAACAGATAAATCCCATCGCCTTAATTTAATTTTTGTTTACAGCAAAATATAAATAATAATCAGCGAGATTTATCCGATCGAGTGCCGATATTTTTAATGAAAATCAATTTGCAATGCCATCTCTTATTCTTTTAAATAATAAATATTTTCTTATCACAGGTCTTATCGTGGGATTAATAATATATTCGCGATTAATAACGACATATATTATGTACAGATGTAGTTAGTTATGCAATTGCATACTGCGAATACAATTCGATTCTCTTTTTCCATGGTAAATACGTTCGCAGATGAAATAATAAACGATTGATTTAAAAAAATCTTCTTAAAAGTAGTCCTGATATTCTCCTTCATCTTCTTCATGTGCCTTGTTCATTTGCGAACGTTGGCGGACTACTATCGATTTTTGGCGAGCTAGAACAACCACCGTCTTACCTTTAATTTTTCCTGCCATGATAGTCTGGAGAAGGCTAACTCTGATCCAAAGTATAGCCTTCTACAAATATAAAGAATGTTTCAGATACGTATCTGGAACTCATCAAATAAAACTTTTGGAGAATAGAAAGGCCATAAAACCAGGATTATTAGAGTCACAAAGGAGTACAGATTAATTTAATGATTGCTTTAAAAGTAAATGGGTTCCAAATGTGAGAGATTTTTTTAAAAGTATGAGTTTGCCACGGAAAATAATGATATTATTAGATAATATAGCTCCTCCTCATCGAAATGACAGCCTATTGAAAACAGACGACGCCTTATGCTTACAAAAATTATGTCACTTCTTAGATTAAACCCATTGATCGAAGATACTATCCTTCTTCTAGCCGTTGTCTGCAATTAGGAAAAAAAATATAAAAAACAACAATATTTGCTGCTGTTGCTACGCGCGCAATGTTTTTTCTCGTTTGCATCTAGTACGACGTGCCAAGTACGATTGACACGTTCTGCGACTCTGCTTAGTCCTACGCTTAGTTAATAAATACAAAATTTTGATTAAATTATGAAGCATATCATGAATAATTATTTTTATTCTTAGAATAATCCATTTTTTTAAAAAAATCTCAGTATATTGATGAAGAATTCATCAATATCTTGACTTGAAATACTTGGGGTATCTGAGGTACCCCCATCGGACAACGCAGTTGTTTTCGAGCCGCGGTGATGAATGGGTTAAAACAAGTAGTATTTTTTTCCTAGATGTAGAAATATTTTTTTTAAATACCAATGAGTCCAGGACGAGAGAAATATGTGAGCTAATGGGCTATTGCCTTAAATAAATTAAAATAAATGTCGATAAAGAAAACACTGAGTGGTCGGAAAATGAGTTTTGTGATCCAAGCTTTCAGTGTCAATATTATTTACAATCCCAGCAAACTAAGAGAGGATCAGAATTTGGATGCAAGTGAAGAAGGTGAAATTATCGATCGCATTTCCATTTGCAGAGATTTTAATATAAATCTACTATAGTAATTGTATTTTAAAAAGAAATAAAAATCAATCGTACGTGTTATCCAAGTTTTTCGATTATCCGTGCGGCTCCTCTCCATCATTAGTCCCGATAATCCAGAGTTCACTGTATTTCAAATTTGTTCCAGCGCCTCAATTAATCTTTAAGACATTTTATGAACGCAATTTTCAGCATAGTTGTGAACATTTAAACGTAGTTTCATGTTTTTTTACAAATCTTTTAGGCGAATATGGACGCTATGGCATTATATATTATTATTTTTAGCCAAAAATTCTTCTACAAATTCTACAAATAAAAAATCGCCGAGAATGTGAAAAGACACGAAACCTTTCGACAGCCAGCAATAAACCATCCAATATGACTAACAATGACAAGATACGTCATTTACTAGTTTTAATTATTGCGTATTTTTAAATATTATAAATGAACCATATAAATAAAAAGAGCCGTGATCAAAAATCGCTTAAAAAGTGAGTATCATATGTATATCCATTTGAAAAAAAATGTTTTTATCCTTTATGGATAATTATTGCATTTACAGCGTTAATCCAATGACATAAATGCAATTATTTTTATTGCCATTATAAAAAAAAATGCAGTCGATTTATAAAATTGCACGCGTGCATTAACAATTGAAATAAAACGAACTGCATATTTTAAATTCTTTATACGAGTAATTATAATTTTTATTATTAATAATAATAATAATGTTATAAATGAGGGGGAGGTAGAACTAGTTGGATGGAAAGGGCGGTCCCAGCTGCAACCTGCGCCTGTATATGAAACACATACACATTGGCGTCTTGCCATCAGGCGTACTCAACCATACATAATGATAAATGATATAATATTACGATAGAATTTATATCAATAGATTTATTCGTAGAAAAATATCGGTGGTCCTTTAGTATACGGTCTACCGATCCTAATCTTTTTCATGTTTCCAGAATTTCTTGTAATAACCTTTTCCGAACACCATTCTTACACGACTGGATGACTTTATTCCATGCTTCCTCAATGTTTTTGCTAGCCTCCATTTTATTACATTATTTTTACTAAACCCGCAAGGCATCTCTATCACCTCCATCAGTTTTTTTTAATGTGTGCAATAGATGGATGGTTTTTCTTAAATAATAAGCTTTAAATATGACTGTTGGGTCACATATTTACATAGGCTGTAAGATTGAAGTGGTATTCAGGGGTAAGAATACCACTATAACGGTAAAATCAGTGCACAGAGTCTCAAATTCTAGAGGATAATCCGGCGTATTGACCAACCTCGCAATTTGTTTTATTATTGGGCAGAAACAGTCCAAAAATACATTTGATGTCATCCAAGCCTAGAAATTATTTCGCCAAAAAGCTGGTAAATCGTTTTTAGAATAATCTTTCATGTCACGAGGAGTTTCTGATCGATAAATCGTTATTAATCATTTAATCATCATCATTTACTCCTTTAAATCCAGACGCTAGATTCTTCTTCATGGAAATATACGTACGTGTTGACATTCGTTTCCAATAGAATTTAGTGAATAATTTCCCCTTTCCAATATTTCACGGAACTCTTGGATATTTTTCAGCTGATTCTACCTCTGACCTACTCTACTTGCCTACTGATTTGCCAATCATCTTAGGAATATGCAAGTTTGATCTTTTAATATAAATTGTCAAAAACTTTTTGTATTTGTCTAAAAAAGTCTAAAAAATACATATTATAAATAATAACTGTTTTTTATTGTCTGCAATTAGTTGCGAAGAATAAATAAAAAAACAAAAATATTCGCTTCTGTTGCCACGATGCTTTTCTCGCTCGCATCCGGTACAATATGCCAAGTGCGAGTGAAACATACGAGCAACATGTGCTATTAGAGTCATTGCATTTATGCGTCATATTGATAAGTTAAAAAATCCAAAATACCGACCAAATTATGAAGCATATCATGAATAACTATTTTCATTCTTAGAATAATCCATTTTTTTTAAAATGTCAAGATATTGATGAAGAATTCATTTGACTTGAAATGCTTGGGGTCTCGGCGAGACTTGTTTTCGAACCGTCATGACGGATGGATTAACTGATCAAATCAACCTTTGCTTGCTTTAAAAAATCCTCCATGCGTTTAAATGACCCTTAAGATTAATTAGGTGTTAGTTTAGGTCCTCTATCTATTTGTTTATTTTTTTTAAAGTCGTGAAGGGTTTTAATATTATTATTGTAATTATTATAAATTATTAATCCACTTTCCCTAATTTTTGAGGAACGTGACCATGTACACGATTCCCCTTATGGAGGACAATGTACATGGTTTTCACTGGAGTAATAGTGAAGTGGTTGTCCATTGCTTTCTGCACAGCAGTATTTTTTACAATAAAAAGCGCTGCTATTCGTCTCCAGTTTATATTTAAAAAAATCATTTTTTGGAAAAAGAAGGTCGTCAGCCTCCATTCTGTACTTCTGTTGACTAGTTTTACTTAGGATTCTTTGGAATGTTAACCCATCCGAATATTAACTGCGATCAGTAGCGGTTAACTTAACAATTATAATTCGAGTGTTGTTACCTTCGAGCTATGAGGGGGTCATTATTGTTTAACCCTTTATAAGGCAAATGCTAAATTGGTTAATATATTAACCAGTCGCTTTAAGGTCTATATTTCCATGAGCGCCCATAGAAATGTCAACCTTAGTACCGTAAATATGTTGTCGAAAAAGTTCTTTGGTTAATTTATTGTTATTGACAATAAGTATTTAAGGGGTAATAAACTATAAAGGGTTAATAAACTTTCCAAATTCTCGAATTCTTTAAGTATTAATTATAAAAAAGAGACGCGATCAATGGGTTTTACCTGTATTTTCCATTAACAAATTTTACAAGTGATAGTGATGTCTAAAGATCTGTTGAAATTACTTAAAAATCTATTTAAATTAGGAGATACGCTAATTTTTTAGACATAAGTACGTGCACGTGTTTGGGCTAATTTAAGAAATATCTATTACAAAACAAATAAATAAATCTATTGATTAAAAGGTAGACCACATACTAAATCGGCACCAAAATATCTCACAAATTTAATTATAGAAATATATATTTTTGTATATAATTAATTGTTTACGATCTCTGGCCTACCTACGCGAGCTACATTCTTCGGTCAAACGAACTGCTTGCCCGTAAAATAACCTGCGCTTATATATTCAGCTATTTCGATATAAAATGGAGGCTTTTGTATAGGTAAAAAAAAGTTTTTTTAATGATGGCCGCCATAATATAATGTGGGCTTTATCTACGGTTTTATGCGAGGAGCAATAAATATGTAGACGAATATACACGTATATTTTTTTTTGTTGGAAGGGTAACCCGTGATTATGGAGGAGCTGTCGGCTCATATCTGACCTATCGTCTAATTTTTTGTTTCGTTCCAGATTAAAAAAAATATACGTTCATTAGCTCGAAATTCAGTTCCAGACGGTGGATTGAAGGAAAACGTATCGTATAATTTTCAATGCTCGTTGAATAATTCATAATATATATATAATTTTAAAATACGAATTTATTATAATTTCAAGAATGGTTCTTAGATATTTATCAGACATAAATTATGTACACGTATAGATAAATTTAAGTATCTCGGGTAATAAGCCATAAAATGAAATATTTTCAACGGAAAACTAATTAATATTTGCAACATAATCGTTTATTCTTATTATTAAAGAAAACTGCTATTTCCGCCCATTGGATTGGAACCGATTACACAAATATTTTATTGTATGTAAATATGGCAATAAAATTGATTAGATATCCTCAATCTCTAGTTTTGAAAACATGGTAATAATACGATGAATATCAAACATTACGATACCGTGACATACATTGATTACAAGAAAAATCTTGTTTTCATTTAAAAAAAACTATATACGCTTTTTTATTACGTTGATCTCTTATATGC
>JAGXCT010034550.1:22647-74210 GCA_022495035.1 Philopotamus ludificatus
GTCCTCGCATTTGGCGGAAGAAAAAGCACACGCGAACGAGCTCGATGGTAGTGAAAAAATATAGACAAGCGGGGCATATACAGGTCTGCCCTAAACAGAGCTATACGGTAACACGGAACTTTTCTCTTTACATGCATTACCAAGCCAAACAACAACACTCTTTTGCGTCAAAGCTAGCTACCAGGTGACCAGGTCGGATACAAGAATGCCCAAACACATACGAATTTCAATTAATTCTTATTTTTTTTTATTTGGAGAAATGTGTGTGGGGCAGTGCCCCGGTTGCTCCTAAAGACGAGCCGCCCCTGCTATTATGTATATACGCAGTTAGCGAATTGGATCACTCCCTAATGCCAACCACGACTTTAAATTAATTAATAAGTTATAAATAAATGGGACCAGGTGATGTATATGTTTAAGTATCTAACTGGAAAAGGGCAAAATCTTATGTTTTTATCAAAATCAAAACTATCAATAAAATTGAAAATCTAACAGATATGTCAAGCGCAAATTTAAGACTCTTCATTTAAAGAAACCAAGAGAACGTCATGAAGAAAGAATTAGATTCGTTCAAAAAAGCCTCCAAGAATGGACTACCTAGAGACAGACTTTGGAGCAGTGGTTCTTAACCTTGTTAGAGGTACTGAACCCCACCAGTTTCATATGCGCCTTCACCGAACCCTTATATCATACGTCGTATCATTTTTCATAATATTGTACAATAAGTCGGGTGTGTGTTTTGACCTCCGCCGAGCCCGGGAGATTGACTCACCGAACCCCTGGGGTTCGATCGAACCCAGGTTAAGAACCAATGCTTTAGAGGTTACTCGTAATGTGGGTCAAATTACAATCTAAAAGTAGAAGTCGTCAAAACACCAGGTTCAATTACTGATATCAAGATCGTCTTCAACTCCACACTTCAGATGTTGCCAGGGGTACGCCATCCATATGGTGAGGTTGCGCGGCGCACACAGGCGCCGAAACATTAGGTGCGCCGAGACTCGCCAATTGGGGAAAAATTGAAAAATATCTAAAATGTTCTTTTTTATTGTAGAGGAGGGGGGGATAAAAATGTTACTTCTTGCATGGATAATTACTGTCACTACACGGCAGCTACGTCTACTAAACTACCGTTGTTAAATAAATTCTTATTTTTCAGGTGCCTTGTTCATTCTAAGACTAAGGTGATCTACATGTCCTTGTTTTTTCTCCATATAATAATCTGTGTTTAGCGAACTGGAACAATTCGAAAGCTCCTAATGCAGTACAATTAAACAAGCGTCGTTCGAAGGCGTTTCAAGTCAAGATATTGTTTATTATTTTTTAGTTAATAATTATATGCTTCATAATTTGATCGATATTTTGGATTTTTCAACTAATTAATATGACGCGTAAATGACACATGTCTCTAGTACGTTTCGCTCTCACTTGGAATATCGTACCGGATGCGAGCGAGAAAAAACATCGCGCGCGTGGCAACAGTAGCGAATATTATTGTTTTTACTATTTTTTCCGTAATTGTGAAAAATAAAGGATAATGATTATTTATACTATTTATTCTTTAGACGTTTTTAGACAAATACAAATAGTTTGTGACGTGTAGGATTTATGTTAAAAGAGTTATTCGAGAAAAATCAAAAACTTGGTGTACGCATTGTATTTGTCAAAAAAGTCTAAAAGTCAGTATACTACTTACTAAGTCAGTATACTGCTTACTAAAAGTCAGTATACTGTTTACTAAAAGTCAGTATACTGTTTACTAAAAGTCAGTATACTTTTTCTGGGTTTCGTTCAGGCCTAATTAACGGTTTTCGTTCAGCTCTAAGTGATTATTTATTGCTTTTATCAGGGTTTTGGACCGGAAGTAGATTAAAAAATGCTAAAATGTCAATACGATACTGCAGAACTGATCCAAAAAGAAAATCTGCACAAAATATTTTTTTTACCATTTTTTATTCTCTTCGCAGAGATAATTGTCGTAAGTTGAGAGGTGACTGTAATTTAATTTGAACAGATTTTCCACTGCGTGAATATTCCATGTATGAATAACTGCGCATTTAAAGATCGATAATGATTATATCTCTGTTTTTTTGAAAAACAATACTGATACGTTCTGCAAATATATAATATAAACAACCACTTCAGATAACTCTTAAGTATAAGGAGAGAATTTTAAATGTCAATATTCATATAAATTTAAAATTTTTATCTCATATAGTTCAAAAATCGATGATGAATTTAAATTGGGTCATTATAAGGGATCGTTTATACGTCCTCAAACAATGGTTTAATGCACAATACAACACTAAACTAATTAGATGAATTATAAACATGCATTATCTATCATTAGTAATCGTTTACGTATTTTAAGTTATATATATAAAGGGCGCTCGTTGATATTTTTGCAGTGAACGATCGATCGCGGAATACCTTTGAGATTTCAATACAGCAACATGAGTGTTAAAAATATATTTCTTGCGCTTTCGGTCGTTGTCGTATTTTCTAAACCAAGTTATGGTCAAAATAATTCGTTGGCTTTCGTGATTGACACGACAGGCTCCATGTCGGCCGAGGTGAGAGAAGTAAAAAATGCAGCAATCGGAATTTTGAACAAAATGGCGACCAGCGACCAGATGTCCATTGAAAAATTCATCCTTGTGCCCTTCAACGATCCATGTGAGTCAAATAATTCATTTCAGATCGGAATTAAATAATAATCATGTTGTTTTAATAGCATATGGACCAGCGTTGACCACGAACGATCCGGCCGAGTTCAAGAAGAAAATCGAGGCGATTACAGTGAGCGGCGGAGGGGATTGTCCCGAGCTATTTCTTTCAGGATTAACTATGGCTCTGAACGAAAGTTTAAACGACTCGTATATATATGTTTTCACGGATGCTCCGGCTAAAGATTACGCATTAGAATTAGGCGTTTTGAATTTAATTCAAAAGAAAAAAGTGCAAGTGAGTAAATAAATTATAACAATAGTTTAAAAATAAATATTAATATTTATTTATTACACAGGTTGTGATTATATTGACAGCTGGGTGTTATAGTTCGAGTGATTTAGCTGTTTACGAATCAATAACCCAAGCAAGTTCCGGTCAAATATTTGAATTGGTCAAAGGAGATATATCAACAGTATGTAATTATATATTAAACATATATAATAATAATAAAAAATATTTATTAATAATATGTTTTAGCTCATGAAATTTATAGAATACACGGCAAATCAACGTGATAAAGTAAATTTAGGAGTCGTGGTCAATCCTCCGGGTTATGGAAATTTATATAACGTAAGTCATCGCAGTAATGTAAATACAATTCTATATATTTTTTCCGCAATTATTAATATCATTATATATTTATTAGATTTCTGTTGATATTACGATATCGGTCATTTCCGTGAGTGTGTCGGGAAAGAGTCCAGAGATCGTTGTGATGAATCCGTCCGGAGAAATAGTGAATGATATTTTGAAAGTCAATATCACTATAGATTTGGACAAGATAAAGGTTAATCATATTAATGTAAATCATTTAATCTGTGCATTTTTATACGAATGTATATTTTTTAGGTTGTGAATATCATTGATCCTGAACCCGGAAAATGGTCGGTGAGTTACGGCAGCTCCACGAAACATTCCGTGAAAATTATCGCAGTTTCAGAGATACGTTTCGATTTCGGATTCTTCACTGATAAATTCGCACATATCGTTGAACAACCGAATCAAGGTTTGAAAATTTTTATTTTTTATTTAACTGACACGTCACGGCGGCTCAAAAACGACCGCGGCGTCCAAAGGGGGTCTATTTATAATGTAAAATAGACCCCAATCGTAGACTTCCAATTACTTTTGGAATAAAACAGTGTTTGAACTATTCTTGAAAATGGCATTGTATCGTTCATGAAATTTTATTTCATTACTATTTTTTTCCCAAATTCTTTTAATCTCGGATCTATCTCTGTTCTTAAATTTGCTGAGTAAAAGTGATTGTCCATCCGCCACGGCTCGAAAACAACAGCATTGTCCGAAGGGTATCTCAGAGACCCCAAGCATTCTTCAAAATATCTTGCCTTTATTTAAAAAAAATGATTGTTGTAAGAATAAAAATAGTTATTGGATTGGATTTTTTAGTACTAATTAATATGACGCGTAAATGACGCGTAAAGGGACGCGCACTCGGCGATGTTCCGCTGCAGACTGAGCACTTGTCGCGGACTGAGTTCTCGCCGCAAGGTTTCATTTGCACTTGGACGGGATGCGAGCGAAAAAAAACATCGGGCCCGTGGCAACAGAAGCGAATATTGTTTTTATTTTTTTTTCGCAATTGCGGACAATATCAATGATTATTTATAATATGTATTCTTGAAACTTTTTTTAGATAAATACAAAAAGTTTATGAAAGGTAGGAATTTTATTGAATGAGTTATTCGAAAAAATCTAAAATTTCGTATCCAAAATATACCCACTCCATCGGCACGGCTAGATTAAATCTTAATTCTATGATATTTCCCCATGATTTCAGCAGTATCCATATTTTTTTATAAAAATACTAAATAAACCTTTGCAGGTCTTTACAGGAATATTCGGATAGACTGACTGAAATATTAATTTACTAAATAATAAATAAATAAAAAATACGAATAAAAGAGCTTTTTCTCGTCAAAAAAAGCTTCGAATGTTGAATTTTCATTAATTTTTATTCTAAGGCTATTTCAACGATTAAAATCCAAACATGGATTTATTGGCCTGCAAAAAAAATCCCATGATAAAACATTTATTAAATTGGATATTTTTAAAGATAAGATCAGAGACGTACTAATGATAAATAAATTTTTGATCAATCAATTTCTTGAAAAATCTTTTCCGTCATTCTAACGAAAATTAAAAATGTATAAATAAATTTTAAAAAAATAGCAGAGCTTTCTACACTCATTTTTACAGAAATACGCCCTATTTTAAAAACATGAACTTGGGAATTAAAATAAAAAAATAATGGAGACTTAAAATCATGTCTAGGGATTGTATTCATCACGATATGCGATCCCAAAATAAATAAAAAAAACAGCAACTATATATATCTGATATAAAAATTAATGAAATGCATCGAAAAAAAATAGTTAAAAATATTTAACGTAGGAAATCGAGAAGGATCTGTCGCTGATTGAAAAAAACATCATCCATGATATGAGATTGCGATGGATTCTAAACGAAAATGCAATATATAATATATTTGATATTATTTTTAATAGCAACAGATTTAATAACATGATTTATAATAATATTAAAAATATTTTCAGGTGAAAATACGTACGTGGTCGTGAAAATAGTAGACGATCATCATCAAATCGATAGATTGAACAACCTGCAAATCATTGACGTCAACGGAATAATTATATACGAGATGACACTGATACAGATGATTGAATCATCATCGGGCTTGATGTACAAGACGGTGCAATATATCAAGATTCCAAATTTCCTATTCTCAATATCCGTGAGTTGATTCATCTCAAATATATTGAACGCAACATATTAATATTTCGATTTTTCAGATAAAAGGCATCGATATCAACGGCAATCCTTTCAACAGGATCAGTTCGACTGCAATTATAGCGAAAGGTATTTATAAAATAATTAAATAAATTAAAATGTATATGAAATCGATGCGATTTCGTTCAGTTTCAGATATTCCAGTGGTGGAGTCAATGTTTCAGGAAAAACCTGTCATAGAAAATATCACCGATGCGCTAACTTTTCATTATGGAGACACAGCCTCCATACTTTGCAACGCCACTG
The DNA here is from genome assembly GCA_022495035.1 of Philopotamus ludificatus. Lineage (NCBI taxonomy): Eukaryota > Metazoa > Arthropoda > Insecta > Trichoptera > Philopotamidae > Philopotamus > Philopotamus ludificatus. The sequence goes on from JAGXCT010034550.1 coordinate 28,453, forward strand.
GCATACCGATACCGCAGATCACATGGATATTACCTGACGGAAACATGACTAATACGGTAATATATTATTATTATAAATAAATAATACTACAGTTAATTAATTGTTAATTAAATTCACAGCTGTGTAATATGTATCTGATCGATTCGATAACTCAGGAAAACGCAGGCGTTTACAAATGCATTGCTACTAACTCTGTCGGACAGGTCGAGATGAATAGGACGATTATCGTCAAAGAAAAAACTCCAATTACATTAGAATCAGTTGAGAGTAATCTTTTTTTATTAATAAATATATCATTATTTTTTAAAAATATATTATTAATGAATTAATCAATATTTTCAGGTAAATCCAGTCGATTAAATGCGCAGATTGCATTTACTATTACGTCCATTGCGATTTTCGCAAGGAATCTATTTTAATATTTTAATATTTAATATTAATTATGGATTGTAATTATTATTGTTATTTATTTCCGCATTATTTTTTTTGTATAAATAAACACGATCAAGTGTTATATAATATTCGGATAAGTTATATGTTTTTAATAATACCATAAAGATATGCGAAAATTGCTTATAAATGATAATTTGAATAAGTTCCGCGAGATCAATAAAAAAAATATATTGCAAGCGATGTCCAACCGGCGGCATACGTTCCTAATTTGATTTTAATCAAATTATGATTTGTACTGCACACATTTTTTTGCGATTTATCGGGAAAATCGAGACATATAACATATACTGAATTTAATTGTAAATATATGTATTTAAATGTAATATATGTAATAAAAATCGAACCCTTCGGAATGAGATTCTGGATGGAAGTTACATTTAGCCTTTACGTTTTATTTAAAATTCCAATCATTAAATAAATGATTGGAATCTTTAAAATTTTAAAATTTTCATTTTTTTTCATACCTGGAATCTATGTTTACTCTTCAAAAACGTAAAAACGGGGTTCCACTGTATTCCCTTTTCAATATTTTCCTGATTATAAACACTTATTTTATAAATACTTTTGATTCTTTTTTTGAGGATGTGTTTTAAAGACGACCATGCCAAAAAATACACACATTGGATAAAAAAAAATGTCCGTGACGTATCTTGACATTAGTATATGACATAGTCATATTTAATGGTTACTATACCGTTGGCAAACATAATACTTTAACTTGATTTTTTGAAAAATGTGGAAAGAATTTTTGACCAAAAACCACAACTTTCTGATGCCTGAGCCTTCATATTCGCCTGACATGATCTCCTACGACTAGGAAGCGTCGACACAAACGTTTGATGTATTTGATAAGACTACATGACAAAATTAATACTGATAAATAAATAAAGATTTTTGCGAAAAACAAAAATTCAGAACGAGAGAACGTAAGATACGCTTTAGTATGCGATCTACCTTTAGATCGCGCTACGGTGTCCATTAAAATTAATTTTAACTCAACAATAACTTTTTTTTATAAATCGATAACGATTTCTAAAGATCTTTATTGAAATAAATTAAATTTAAAATGTGAAATATGCTAAACTTTTAGACAAAAATACGCGCAGCTGCAACTGTGCACGTGTTTGGGCTTAGAGTCTATGGAAGAACTACTATAAAACAATTGAATAAATATCGCGATTTAAATAGAGATGGCATATTAAAGTAGAATTATTACGGTAGACCGCATACTATCACGGTACCCAAACAACACAGAAGCGGATGACACATTTCCTAATAACAAGAAATTCAACACAGGACAGTAACAACAAACAAAATGCCTCATTAGTTTATAACACATTAGACGTGCCGGAAATTTCCAGGGATGAAACCGATTTATGTCCGGTCCGCGCGGGTATATTAACATGTACCGATGAATAGTATTATTTTTTTCTCAAGATTTTTGGTGGACGTATCCATCGTATAAAAAGAGTGTTTAGTGTAAGGTCAGACCTTCTATAGCGCCGAACCACGATACAGAAACCCGCTCCATAAATAGACTAGGAGCATACGAAATTTGGGGTTTGGTTTTATAAATTGAACGAAATCAAACTATCAAACATTTTTCCATTCACATATTTTAAATGACCATGTTCTATTTTTAGTTTATTCACACGTGTGTTTTATTTTGTTGTCAACCAAAGGGCATCGACCTTTACCTAAATATTTAATTTTACCTTGAAAATTTAGCGTTTTATAGAAAACGGCGCACAGAAGAGAACACTATAGGAGGGTTGACTGTATTGGGTAAACATTATTACCTTTTTTATATGAGTTTTTATGACAATGTTGTTCTTTTTTCAAATAAACTACCTCTGATGAGCCATCGTGGAAACCAACGCATCTAAAGACTCCTTAGAGATACAAGCGATCTACACATAAGAAGGTAAGGGTAATAGGTCAAGGGAGAAGAATCTGGTTCCGACCTGGCTGCCATAAATCAAGGAGACAAGACGAGTCCTGGTGACAGACGGGGCCAGGGGACCGCCTCACTACATTGAGCATAGTCTCTCTTTCATAACAAAACTCCGGACATTCCCAAAGAACGTGTTCCGATGATTGTTCATCGAAGTCCCAAAACTCGCAAGTCGGGTCATCCCTGAGGCCCAACCGATGAAGATTAGCGTTAAAGGAGCCATGTCCCGTGACAAACTGGGACAAGTAGTGATCATGAACAAACCAATGCAGCTTCGCTCAAGCTAGTACATTGGGAAAGAACCGGAAACCAGTTCTGCCCGTACTCTCAACAGACCAATGGGATTGCCATATGTTTAACGCAATACTATAGAGTTTCTTCTTGAGTGCGGCTTGGTCCAAAGCTATGACTTCGGTCGGGAGAATGTCCTGGTCTCCAATACGTGCTCGATAGCCACGAGGTATAAACCAGCCCGCATTCCGGATCTGGAGTTTCTGGAGCGCGATTAGCGGTAGTCTTTGGCCCGAAAGAAGGCGTCTCCTAACCAGAGATAGACTAGCCCGATGGGCTGCTGTGCGGATGGTGACTTTTGGGGCCTGATGGTAATTACATTTCCCTAATGGTATATAGGTTGGCAGTTGTGGCCGAATAGAACAATATGCACAAACCCAGTCATCATCAGGTCAAAACTCACTAAAAAACTATTTTTTTTCAAATAATGAGTGAAGTCTTCAGGTGGCCCCGGGGCCCCCAAACATCGGGGGCCTGATGCTCCAGCATCAAAGCATCCCTATAAATCCGTCACTGGCTCTGATTAATTTTTAGTTATTGGGTATAATTCTTAAATTAATCTCTTTAGATATTGTGATCACGTGGAAAATAATTTACACTTCTTAATCACCACTACTCTCCAAAATCCAATCTCTTCTTCAATTATTAATTCTTGAAAGCCTTTTTCATTCTTCAATGTTGACTAAATGTTGTCAAATGGGCCACATCCGGCAAATTCGAAGACTGAGGCATCATAATTCTTGTTTTTTAACAATTTTTTTCCACAAATAAAAGATATATAATAAATTAAAAGGAATTGCAATTGTACTAATATTTTTTTACGCGACGTATAAATAAATCGTGGAATTTCAAGAACACTTTGTATACGATTATTTTGTCGTGGAGATAAATCAAAATGCTCCAGCCGAACCCATCCTACTCCCATGTGCATTGTGTCCCCGGTCTCATTCACTTATTTAATGTTTGTTTTGTAAATCAACTTGTCACATAAATTCGGCAGTTAAAAGTTTCAAACTATCAATTTTTCTTTCTAGTTTATATTACTGAGAGTTTTATGGCGAGTCTCGAATAATGTTTTCTATAGAAGATGTCGGGGATTTACGAGACCGACATATAACCGAGGATAAGATTAAACGAATAAAACACCCCCTTTGCTATGGATGAGACGGAAAATTCATTAATTATAACAACAATATTATTTATATAAAATATAATCTGTAATTTGAAGACTGCTTCAAATCGGCTCTGCCACGGGAAGAGAGCAGGTAGTTTTTGATACGGACACAAAAAAACTGAGCTCCAATTGGTCGGTTTGGGGTCGAATGTTGCCCAATAATAAAATTCTCAATTTCAAAAGGGTATGTGTACATTTTTTTCTGTTTAAAACGATAACAAAGTGACGCCGACTTGCTGAGCCCCATCGATAATGGACCACTTCCAGGAATGGAGGCGGCTCGTCTCGTTTTGAGTGCTCGGCCTTCCGACGTCATTAAAATTGAACCCTTTTTCATATTTTTATCAGGTCATAAAAGATGCGCTGGATAATTAAAAATATATATACGAAAACCGTGCGGTTGTCGATCGTGTCCGAAAAAATTGACGCGTTTATTGCATCGCATCGCGTTGCAGTTTTCGATTTATTGTCATTATGGATGGATGCAATGGATGTTGCACAACACGTGGAATTAGGTCGTTGATACTTTGCGCGATGGACCGAAAAATTGTACAACGTCTGTCACCTTTTTTTAAAAACGAATTATATCATAGTGCGAAAAAATGGCGACATGACTCTTCCTTACGAAATTGTTCCGCGTGAAATCATTTATGGGCAATAAATCAACGATATTCCATACAAAATCAAGTATCCGTCCGTGGTATTATTTAAAATTCAAATACATTATTTAATTATGTTAAATATATTAGAAAACTAATTATTAAATTGTATTAAAATTTATATCGACGTTGAAAAACAATTTTATTGTATGGGTATTTGATTCCAAGTTGAATTTTTCGAGATACAGCAAGATTGCTTTCCAGCGTCGATACATACATAACATATATTTTATAGATTATTACTGCCATCTATCAGATAAATAATAAAATATAATATTGGAATTAGCTCAGATTCGAACCAAAATTGCGCAATATAATAAATTGCACAATATATTTAATCACAATTTTTCAGGTTAGGCGCTTATTTTTAACTAAAATTAAATATTTATGTTTATCAAAGTGTGATAACACAATCTTAATTCAATATAATAGCTTGATGTAATCGATCCAAATAATAACTGATTAATGTAATAAAATCAGTCGACCTGTAATATAACAATATATTCGTACGATGGGTTAACCTAGCCGTGCCGATGGGGTATTTTTGGGACGCTAAGTTTTTTGATATTTCTTGAATAACTCTTTTAATATAAATCCTACGTGTCCCAAGCTTTTTGTATTTGTCTAAAATATTCTAAAGAATAAATATAAATATAAATAATCAATGACCGCAATTGCGAAAAAAAAATAAAAACAACAATTTAATATTACATGAGCACAGGTGCGATATGTCCAGATATGAGCGAGAAAAAACATCGCGCAAGTGCGAGCGAGAAAAAATATCGTGCTGTGCAAATAGAAAAACCACATGCGCCGAGCCGTGAGCGTGGCTCAGTCGCTCAGTGGAACTTCGTCGAGTTCGTACGTCGCACACGCGTCATATTGATTAGTAAAAAAATCCAAAATACCGACCGAACTATGAAGCATATCATGAATAACTATTTTTATTCTTTTTAAAACAAATGTCAAGGTATTGTCGAAGAATTTATCAATTCTTGACTGGAAATATTTGGCGTCTATTTTCATACATTCATTTCATACAAAATATACCCCATCAACCAGAGACGTTGGTTTCGAGCCGCCGTGGCGGATCGTTAAATTGTATTGGCTCAATACCAACCGCGTCGCCCAAAAATAGTCGATTTATAATGAAAAATAGACCCCAACCATTTCAAGTCAAGATATTGATGAATTCTTCATCAATATCTTGGCTTATTTTAATATAATAAAAATAATTAATCATGATATGCCTTATTTTGTTCGATATTTTAACTAATCAATATGACGCATAAATGATACGCGCACTGGGCGATGCCTCGCCACAGACTGAGCTCTCGCATCACGTGTTAATTGCACGTTTCATTCGCACGTGTCACATCGTACCGGATGCAAGCGAGAAAAAACATCGCGCGCGTGGCAACAAAAGCGAATATTGCTGGTTATTTTCCCGCATTTGCGGACAATAAAGGTCAATGATTATTAATAATATATATATTCTTTGGACTATTTTAGACAAATACAAAAGTTTGTGACGTGTAGAATTTATATTAAAAGAGTTAATCGAGAAAGATCAAAAACTAGGGGTCCCAAATAGACCCCATCGGCAAGGCTAGGTTAAATTTGTAACAAAAAACAAGGTTTATTAATGTTTTATAAACACAAGGAATATCTTTATTCATCAAAATATGCAACGTGATGTAGCTTGATCAATCTGGAGGTGTAAAAACATAGTAACCGAGCGTCAATGAATTCTTGGAAGGTCTGTTTTTAAGCATTGTCTACAAAAATTCTACAAAAAGTGGTAGTCAGTGGGGGCAAGGTCTAATGAAGAAGGTGGATATTGGATGACTTACAACTCCAACTGCTATAGATTTACCACTGTTATATATGCAGTGTTGATAGGCTAGGCCAGGGATGGCGAACCTTTTCCCCAAGTGGGTCAAATTGGATATTAATTTTTATTAAATCCATGTGGGGGTCACATAGGTTGTGTTAAAACAATAATAAATAAAGGCTTACAAGTTTCATTAACATTCAAATTTATAAGCAAAATTATTGCTATTATAACCTTAATTACACTCTAGCTCTTTAAAGATGTGGCATAGATTTTTTTTTATCTTTTTGTTTACTAAATGTGAATTGCTGTTTGGAAGAGGCGGACGTAGTCTACCAATTTTAATAATATTTATCTTATCATCATAATTTCTATTCGAAAATGGAGTGTTCAATATTTCTTCAACACTTTTGCTTATTATGATAACGATAAAATAAAATCTATATATATAAATATTAAATTTAATAATAAATAATTATTTATTGTAATTTATTATATAACAATTGTTATATTATTGTTATCCAAAATAAAGTCACCTGTTTATACAAAATTATGTAACACAAAAGTAATGCCCAATAAACTCGAGATCGAGTATACTAATGTGCTGCTACCTGACAGCACGCGTTCGGCCGTTAAACTGCTTACAAAAACATTAGTTTCGCTCGATGAGACCCTACGCTCACATAAGCGATGGTACTGTATGCGGTTTGGGCACGTGTAAGGTCGTGCAGCGGTCCTGTTCACGTGACCGCTAATCAATATAATTGATGGTGTTAAATGTAATTTTATTGATTTTTTGCAATAGCGACCGTTTGTTTTATTGCCGTCCCCTTCTAACATATGGCGTCTCAGCCACACCGCGCACTAGTCGGAATCTGTTATTTATAAATAATATAATTTTTGATTTTTTTATAGCGACCGTTTGTTTTGTGCTGTCCTTCTAACATATGATTGTCTCAAGCCACACCGCGCACTAGACGGAATCTGTGTATAAATAATATAATTTTTTTGATTTTTTTGCAATAGCGACCGTTTGTTTTTTATTGCCGTCCCCTTCTAACATGAAAAGTCTCAGCCACACCGCGCACTAGTCGGAATCTGTGTATAAATAATATAATTTTTTTTGATTTTTTTTGCAATAGCGATACGTTTTGTTTTATTGCTGTCCCCTTCCTAACTATATGGTGTCTCAGCCACACCGCGCACTAGATTGGAATCTGTGTATAATAATATAATTTTTATTGATTTTTTTTTTTTAGCTATAGCGACCGTTTGTTTTGTTGCCGTTCCCTTCTAACATATTCTGTCTGCAGCCACACTAGGCGGAATCTGTGTATAAATAATATAATTGATTGTGTTTGTAATATGATTTTGTGTGAGGATTTTTTGGCGACGGTACTGTATGTGGTCGCGCACTTGTAAGGTCGTGCAGCGGTCATAGCGCACGCCTTGCCCAATACATTCACGCGCGTCTACGATATCCTGCCGGCCGTTAACAAAAATACTTTAATTATTTAATATTCAAATCTTAAATATATTTTTTCATGGCTACATCTAGTGATATTAGTAGCAAATTACAAATCATTTTATTTTTTATTAAATTAAGGCTTTTTACAATCATTTCTAAAAATTCAAGCGGGTTTCATAATTTCACACGTGGGTCACTGCATGACCCGCGGGGTACTCGTTCGCCATCCCTGGGCTAGGCTATTTTTTAGATGTAGTCTGGTCAATTGATCAATCGTATCCTTCTATCCATGCTTAATTTTGGCCGACTGCATATCTCAATCGAGCGATCAAATTTACTGGAACAAAATTTTACAAACCAATTTGATACTATCCGCCGTAAAGTGATATTAGAACAAAATGCATCATTAATATTTCGAGCTGTCTGCGATGCTGTATTTCCACGTAAAAACTCATATGTAAAAATTGTATGAATTTCCGACTATTCTATCTTTAAACAAATAATTTAAAAAAATGTTTATAATATTTTTTAAAGCGCAAAATGATTTAGAAGCCAATAATCGAGACACCAGATAAGCATAAAATAATTTTGGGATTATATCAATATTAAAATCGGTATCAAATTACCAGATATATTAAATGAATCGACTTACACATTCAAAGATAATACTTATATAATGTAATAGATATAATATTAAAGTAAAAGAATTTCAGCCGTTGACGGTTTCCCAGTTTTAATTCAGCCATGTAACGAAACATGCATTTACAGTTTGATCTTAATGTGTTTGCTTCTTGTTTTGCAGAAACCGATTTACGCAGGTCAAAATAATTCGATAGCGTTTGTAGTTGACACGACAAAATCAATGAGCGCAGGTATGGAGGTAAAAAAGCCACGATGTTTGATATATTAAACAAAATAACCATAAAAAAAAACGTTATCTTTTTTGAAAAATTCATATTCGTTCAGTTTAACCATTTAGAGTAATTATATAAACATATATTTTTTATATAATAACGTAAATTCCATATATAATAAAATTTAATTTATACAAGGTTTCGGACCGGCGCAATCGACAGAATCATCCCAAATTATTTGAACTTGCGTTAAAAATATGACCGTCATCGACGGGAAATTGTTCCCCAAACGTGTTTGTCGCGGGAATCAATTTGGCAATCGACGAGTTTCCCGAATTCCAATTTGTATGTGTTTACCGATGGTCCGGCTAAAAATACAATTACTCGATTCGATTTTAAACAAGATTCGCGACAAAAGTTAGAGATTTGAAGTAATATTGACGAACGGCTGTTACAAACCGGAGGATATGAAAGTGTACGAATCGATAACTCAAGCGAGTTCCGGTCAAGTATTTGAATTAAAAAAGACTAACATCTCCATAGTATATATTACGACAAATATTTTATATGTATATCTCAATTAAATATTTATATTAATTAATATAAAAATTTAAGGTGCAAGATTATATAAAGTCGACGATGTTTTTGGAGGATCAAGTGAGTCTGGGCGTTTTTGTTAATCCGCCGGGATTCGAAAACATGTTCAACGTATGTATTCAATATTTTATTACACTTTTCTGTTATTTGGGACCATTTTAAAAATAATATTAATTCATTTGTTTATTTTTTTCTATGAATAATTTATTTATTCTGCTTTCTACATGCAATTAAAGATGAATTTATTAAACTAAGCCTTCTATTGAAAATAAAGGATTCTTACTTGTTATAGAGTCGTTAAGCGATTAAATATTATTATTATTTTTATGTAAGCTATCAATCTACTTACCTTCATTTCTGCGGAATGTGACCATGCGCATGATTCCTATTATGGAGGACCATGGACATGGTTTTCATGGGAATATATAGTGCAGTGGTTTCCCTGTGCTTTCTGTAGTGTTGTATTTTTATTATACTGAAGAGCGCTGCTACCCGATAATCCAGCTTATGTTTTTGACAATTCATTTTTTTATGAAATGAAGGTCTTCAGCCTCCCTCTCGCCTCTCTGTTGACCAGCGTCACTCAGAATTCTTTGGAATGGTCACCCATCCGAGTACTATCTGCGCTCAGTAGGGGTTAACTTGACAATCATAATTCAATTGTAATTACCATCAAGCTATGACGGGTCTAAAGGAGGATTCTTACAAAAGAATTGAATATTGTCAGTCAGGATGCTGTGTCAATGTAATAATAAAACGAAGTTATACTTTGGATGTCTATTTCTTGGAGTTGCTGAGAATACATTTGTCGAAAGTAGGATATTATTCTCCATGGAAATTGATTCATTGACAGTCATCAACCGTTCATGACAGCTGTTCGCTTTTGTTAAGTCAAGGAATAGACAAGAAAGTACATTTTTAGTTGGTGCGGCTTAACAACCACCGCACGAATATAACAAAAAGAAAAAGTAGTAAAAAAAATCGTTTTTATTCCAGTTTTTAACAATCTCCCGGCGTATGTTAAAATATGATACAAATAATATGATGTCAATTGCATCATCTCTATAATTACTTAAAAAATAGCAGTAAATAAAGATTCGGAAACTGCAGAATCATTTAAAGATAATTTGAAAGGAATGCCTAAAAAGATGCCTAAAGAGTATTATTTGCAAAAGCAAATTTTAAATTTCTATGAAATTACCCTATTTTGAAAAAATGCTTGAATGAGACATACAGACATAAAAGTTAAATGTGTGGTTTTAAACCATTTAAAGGCCGTTTTATCCTTTTTGTTGGGTGGAAATATCACCAGTTATAAATTAAAAGCCATTTTGTTGTTATTGTCCTTCTGTATCCAGTCCAATCACCTCAGCCTCGGTCTTCCTTTCCTCTGGGGACAGGGAGGCTTGTTAACCGAAGTATAGTCGGTACAGCTCCTTACTACTTCAGATACGGCATTCCCCTTCGTCAAATACAGCTCCAAATATTAGTCTGAGAATCCTCGTCTCCATGATATCTAGTTGTCGCTCATCTTGTTTTGTCAAAGCCAACATTCAGACCCGTATGTTAGGACGTGCCTCATGAGGGTCATGTAGAGCTTGACTTTAGTGTTAGTTAAGAGGAATCTTGATCATAGTTGCTATTGAAGTCCAAAGTAGCACCGGTTTGCGAGCATGGTTCTTCTTCGTATTTCCAAATTGGTTTCATTATTATTCGTAATAAGTGAGCCGAGATATGTGAATTCCTGGACGACCGCGAAGCTGTACTCTCTGACTCTCAAGGGTTGAAAGATTTGTCCTTGGCATATGGGCATGTATTTTGTCTTTTTCTCGTTGATCCTTAACCACTTCATGCTCGCTCACGCGTATATGCGGCAAGCAGAAACGTTCAATTTCCGCGCTTACGCGTATTCGTGTGAAGCGGCGTGCAAAAAATGGACCGAAAAGGGTTGAAAAAAAATATAAAAACTTTTTAATTTCGATTTATTATGAATCGTGCCAGATGTTTCCACGGCAGTTTGAAAAAAATTATAACATCTATAATGCGTTAAAATATCTCAGGATGGTCGAACATTAACGGCGTCATCTATGAATGGCATATGGAACTTTAAGCTCTTAAAACGTTATGTTAGCCAGATGAATTTTAATTGATAGAAGAGATATTATTACAATTAGCTTGAAGGCACATCAATAATCTTTATGTGATGATGATGATTGCGTATGGCTTTTACTGCCATTCTTCGCATGCTCAAGTACGTTGTTGGAGTTCCTACGCCATTCGGAGCACGCCAAGAACAACATTAGTTGGCTACGTAATCCAGGTGCAGGTTGGTCCACTAGCCTTCCGGAGGGGCAGGCCCCTCTATGGGCCGGCAGGCCAAGATTGCACGCCTTAGCGATAGTCTAAAACAACCACCTGATGCGGCATTGCTTCCATCCGAACGAGTTTCCTCGTTGCCGCTACGGCCTGGGATTTATACTGGAACTGGGAAAGGACGGAGCGAGTTTGTAGGAAGCGGAAATGTGATGGGGAAACGACTCGAGAATTTATCCGGCATTTGCCTTTAAATGGCTACAAGGGAGCCGGAGTCCCAGCCTAACCAGGATAGTCGCATCTACACCAATTACTGAAGTGACAGAGATACAAAGAGTTGTTTCCTGAATACCTCTACGTGGTACATTTCTAAAGCATGCGTTTCTACGGACCATGACGTGGTTAATTCTAAGCATGCTTTAAGTCCCCTGGGCATTTTGACTGATTGTCCTGAGCATTGTCATTTCCTCGATGATGTTTTCATACAAAAGTCCGATGTGATCCATGGTGGCTTGTCTTTGTGGGCCGTATTTCGTGGAATGTTTGTTGTAACTTCCTTCCAAAGGTGCCTGGTTCTATTGATGGTGTGTCCGTGAAGAAATCTCCGGGCAAGCGTAACGTCGTTCCGTAGGTCAGTTGCGCCGGTGAGTATTTGATGTCTTCTCTTACCGCGTTGCGTAGTCCCAGTAATACCATTGGTAGCTTGTCTGTCCAGCGCAAATCCTCTTGCGCCATCAGGGCTGCTTTGAGTGTGCGATGCCATCGCTCGATTAGTCCGTTGGATTGCGGATGGTAAGGAGACGTTCTCTGGTGTTTGATGCCGAGTAACTTTGTTAACTCATTGAACAGGTGCGACTCGAATTGGCGACCCTGGTCGGTAGTGATCGATTCCGGGACACGAAATCTTCCGATCCAATTGTTGACCAATGTTCGTGCAACTGTGTCTGCTGTCATGTTCACTATAGGTATGGCCTCTGGCCACCGAGTATAGCAATCCATCATAGTCAGACAGTAATTGAATCCTCTTGATTCCGTCTTCGCTGTCTCTCCGCTTCTCTCTCGATTCTTGCTCGGCTCCCCCATTTATAGTGTGCGTCTGGTTTTTTTGTACATAGCGGATTCATGGTGTCAATACTTTTCAACATCCGCTTGTTGTTATATTAATAGCGATTTTATGTGTCAATAACTATGTGAATGAAGTGACCACCACATTATTGTATAATTGTTTTGCTAAACTTTGAAAATAAGGACTCCGACGTTATTATTAAATTTCCATGAGCACAATCACTGCAAAGTCACAGGAATCAACAATGAACATAAGTAGCACTCCAGAATAATTGTAATAAACATATTATATATAATTATTTACTAATATAAAGTTAAAAATTACTAATCAGAACTAAAAACAATACTACGTACCATTTATGTCTATTATTTCTAGTTATTTTTTTGTATGAAATTCGACTTACGTCCAAGGTGGTAGAATGGAACCCTGTCATAAATATTAAATCTAAAGTATTTATTTATATTTATTTTTCATATGAAGCTTTCGGTGGATTCCACAATAAAATCAATATCAGTAAGCGTTGCGGGAGCCAGTCCACAAATCCAAATCAGGAATCCTAATGGAGATATAGTAAATGATCCCTCAAGAGTTACGGTCCCTATTGATTTGGATAAAATAAAGGTTATGCATAACAAATAATATTATATTTAATTAATTGCACATGCATTTAACGAGATAAGTTCTAGATTATAAACGTGTACAACACTGAACCAGGCGTATGGTCTGTGAGTGTCGGAAGTAAGACAAAACACTCAGTGAAATTCACGGCAACATCAGCGATTCAAATTGACGTCGGATTCTTTAAACATAATTTTAAAGAAATCACTAATCAACCGTATGGAGGTATTAAATACAAATTAACTATAGTGCCTATTCAGTCGGTCATTCGTCGACCAACTTCAATTGGGTGCCCGCAAGGGTCTGTGTTGGGACCTTGTTGTGGAATGTCCTCTGTGACGACCTACTAAAAATTAGTTTACCAATGGACTGTCACATTATTGCATATGCCGATGATTGAACCTTGGTTGTCGACGCTGACTTTGGAGTCTTTCTGGAGAGCAAAGCCGATATCGCACTCAAAGCCATTTCAGAATGGGGGGGCTGCCAATCGGCCTCAATTCGCTCCAAACAGACTGAGGCACCTCCTCAAGGGTCGACTCCAGTCCTTCGTCCTCCCTTTTGCGTCTAACAAGAAGGTAGTTTGCCCCAGTACACCTGCTCAGTGTATTGTTGGATGAACACCCTCACTCTTTGGCACATGCGAGAGGTGCGGTTGACAAAACTAAAGCCGCGTTTTACCGTATTTCTTGCATCGCGTCTAACACATTGGGTTATAAATCGCGATTATTTGCCTATAATTCCATCTTCTGTGGGATTGTAGGGTACGCAGCTAGATGCTAGATCCTTAATCTCACTCGCGCTTATCGCACTTCTTCAACGGCTTCACTCTTAATTATTGCTGGCGTCCTACCGCTCGACCTTAAAATCCAGCTGAGGCCCGTCACATTTCGCTTAAAAAAAAACAGTCCTGTTACAGTCGTCGGCGCCACTCATACCGCCCAATCGAGGACCTGTGGCACTTTAAAATCACGCGCCCGCGAATCGGCTCTTGATCAGTGGCAGGAGAGGGATCTCTCCCCAAAGGGCGGACCACCCATCTCTTCTTCGCACATCAGAGCCAGGCTTTAACCTTCGTAGCTTCGGTTCTTCCCAGACTTCCTGGGCCAATTCTGACTGGCCACGGTAATTTTGTAATAAACTTAAGAGTTTTAACCTTGTAGCATCTCCCATTACCGGTTGGTGTAAATGTCTGTCAGGATTACAGCTCACGTTCTGTGGTCCTGTCCTTTCCTGACGCCGGTGCCATGATCTACTTCTGTCCGATGCGGCATTTCTCCAGCGGGTCTTCCGACGGAGGGCCCCATCGGACACATGCCGATCTGGTCAAGGTGTAATTTGCTACAGGGCATCGGTTCGCTTTGCATCGACTTTTCGAGAGTTGTGCAAAGCTACTTCTCCTTCTCCCTTCTAAAAAAAAGACTAGCATTATATTTTAACTTCACGTTTCCCCAAGAAAAAAAAAACTGTTTTTTGGTTGTGACCGATTGAACTGGCCCTGCCGGTGCGGTGGGTGGATGGCAAGGGGATGGAACTGTGTCGGACCGGTCTGACACAGCTTCATCCTGGGTACAAAAGTATAGTGCCTATACGATTATATACAACTGTTTAATATTCAGGTGAACTTACACATGTACTGGTGAAAATAATCGACGATGACGAAATGATTGAAGAGTTAGAACATATAGAAATATTAGACATGATGGGAAAAATTTTATTCAAAATGCCAATCGAAATTGTTAAAGAATCGTTATCAAATAATGTATTTATAACAACGGAATATTTACTCGCTCCTGATTTTCCATTCTCCATATCGGTAAGAATACTATATACAAATTTGTACGTACTCATTAGATAATTAACGCCGCTTTTAAATTCGTAAGATCAAAGGCTTTGATAAATCAGGAGAACCTTTCCGAAGAATAAGCTCAACTACAATCGTAACAAAAGGTAAATATTCAAATATGAATTATTTAATTTGTACGTCGATCTAATATGAGATATTATATTACCAGTGTTGGATTTTACCATCGAAAAATCAATATTCTTCGAAAAGCCGTTGATTCATGATCTCCAAGAACTGCAAACATTTAATTACGGTGAAACTGCAATAATTTCTTGCGACACGACTGGAATACCGGAGCCTGCGATCACTTGGATATTACCGAACGGAACAAAAATCAGCACAGTAAGATTTAGAAAATATTCAATATAATTATACGTACATTTTTTATGTCCTTATTATTTATAGTCATGCAACATGTATATTATAAATAAAATAACTGAAGAAAACGAAGGAAGCTATATGTGTATGGCGATTAATTCTGTGGGGCAAGACGAAGGGAGAACTAAAATTGAGGTGACAATCCCAGACCAGCAAACCGGTAATTAATAAAAATAATCCGAGTTGAGTTGATTGCATTGCATAAAATGTCAATTTATGATTTTAGGTTCCGCAAATTTACGCAGCGCCAATATTATATTATTGGTTATAATCATAAACAGAGTTCTTAATAATATATTGTAAATATAATTGATTATCTATGCATATTTATGCGATGTTTAAAATAATAATGGCGTACCTCAGTGTCACTCATAGATTTAAAAATAATAAAAACAAATATTTTTTTAAATCTTAGCCTATTATATACTAGGAATTTAAAATCAATTATATTTTAGAATAATGGTAAAGCAAATCGTAAAAACAAGTATTGCTGTTGTATCGATACATTTTTCTTTGCTCAAATTTCGCATTGAAGGAATTCCTTTTAGTAATCTGACTTCTTTAGTGATATGGAGGTTTGTAATTCATTTTCAAAAGTCTTGACACGACTCAATAAATGTTAAAGTCTTTGATTCTAATTTAACAAAAAGTGTGCGGAGATGTTATTCAACCCATCATCATGGCGGCCCGAAAACAACTGAGTCGTCCGTAAGGGGTCTTTTAGAGACCCCAAGCATTTCAAGTCAAGATATTGATGAATTCTCCATTAATATATTGTCATTTTTGAGCACATGCCCCCGACTGAATTTTATTGCTACGTGTCACTATTACGTTTCACTCGCACTTGGCATATCGTACCGGATGCGAGCGAGAAAACACATTGCGCCCGTGGCTACAGAAGCAAATATTGGTGTTTTTATTTTTTTCTTTAGACTTTAAATATACATAAAGTCCTAGACTTACATGATTTTAATATATTTTTTAAATTTAGCTTATTCTTTCTCTGCGAAAATAATCCCAGATCAGTCATACATAAAAAAGAAAAAAGTTTTAAATTCTCTAAAGATAGGCTAATATATTTACTATTAGGAAATGCTCCTGGTGATTGAATAGAAGATATTTTTTCAGAAGAAGAGGAATTAAATGAACAACTAAACCAATTATAAACTACGAAGACAGATGATTATTTAAATATGATTCGGAATGACTTGCTGGCCTTGAGAAGCAAGATGCTGGTCCTGAAGGATTTCAAAAGCAGTGAATGATGATATTACTAGCTATACTATCTTGTGCGAAATCAAGGTCTTACTATATAGGAATAAGTTAAGATCATTTAAAGATACACAAATAAGTAATCTTCCTTTTAATAATTGCAGCCAAATCTATTATATAAATGATTCCGGAAGTTTTGTAGGTAAAGTAAGAAATTGCCGCAGAAAGCTGTCTAAACTCAATATCAGTATAAAATAAAGTCAGCAATATTCGTTCAATAGGAAAGGGAAAGTTCTATAAATCATAAAAAGAGATTTTTTAATTTATAACAAGCTTGAGACAAGTGAAATATCTCAAATATGTCGATGACAAAATTTACAAGGATAATGTCCATGAAGAAAATATTTAGGAGTGGATAAAATACAATTAATGTGATCCGGATTTTCAATTTATGAGTGAAGCGATAAAGATGAAAACAAACTAAAACCACATTTTTTCTGATAAATACTAAAAATAAACAGGTTGAAATAATATACTGATTTAGAAATATTTAATAACATTCAAAAATAAAATAAAAGTGTCCACCAATAAATCTCTGATATAAATTTATGATAAATAGCAAAGAACCAAACCAAATGATTAATTCATATATTGCACAATACCTGGCACAATATACGGTAATTACCGTATATGACATATAAACAATCATTGCAAACATAATCATCTATAAAATAGTTTAAAATGAGTTTTTCTATTTGAATTAGTTACAATAATATTTTTGTAATACATTAAAAGTTAACAAACATACCACACTTACTGATAACCTCGACTTTATTTATATCTAAGTGTATCTTATCTAACCGCATTTTTTTTAACGGGTCTTCATCATTATTTGAGAGTTGTTTCAACGTAAATAACTCATTTCTAAAATGACCAAGTTCAATATAAACGACGTCAATCAATTTGACGATGGAAAGTTGATATCCGTTTTCGGCAATGTCATTGAATCTTATCCGGATGCAGTGTTACCGGTGTTTGCAAAAAAGCCGTACGCTACCGTTAATGACGTGTGTACCGCGTTTGCAACCCATCTTGAAAATCTCTCGAGTAACGGTGAGTAATTTGTGTTAAACGTTATTAAACAGCTTATTTTGAATGTCAAAATTTACAGATAAATTCAAAATACTGAGCCTGCATCCAATATTAGCCGGCAAAGCCGCGGATAAGAACGAGTTGACCGCAGAATCGACTCAAGAGCAAAGATCCGCCGAATTAAACACTTTAGAAACAAAGAAAAAACAGGAATTCAACGAATTCAATACACGGTATATATAAAATCAACATTTTACGAAATTATATTAAAATAATTTGCTATGATAGCTGGGCATGGCAGTTGCAGTTGCCATGGCAGTTGGGCGCAACCATGATTTCATGGATTCTACGGAGGTATGAGGAGCCAGACCGCTATCCAGGCCAATTAGGTGACGTGTGTGCTACAGGAGGTGGCCGTAGCACCCAATCAGACTGTGAATTAAATAAGAATCGGCTCTAGCCTCGTCTGATTATTATTGTTACAATCTCCACATTGACATCTCGGCTCTCGGGCTCATAGCTAGCGACCTGACCCGTATTTGAAGAGCCTAGATAACCTGGAGGACCACCGTCACAATCCTGGCATGAGGGTTGGGACGAACATGTCTCTGCTGGAGATCGCGTAGTGTTTTTCGAGTGGCAAAAACCCACCTCAGGGTTAAAAGGCCATTTATGAATGAATGAATGAAGTATGTAGTAACATTGTATGCTATTTTTGTTCGATCAAGGAATGAAGGCAAACGAAGCAGAGAAAAACATTACCGATACATACGGGGATACTCTGAAACTAAAATATAGGTGGTTTAAAAAGTTAAAAAATGAAAATAGGAATCTTAAAGATGTCGCACGAAAAGGACGACTCCAAAAATTAGATGAAGACATCCTGAAGGTGATGGTGGATTTAGATCGTCGTCAACCAATTGAGGAATTATCATTGAAGATTGGTTGCCCATGGCCTACAGTTCAGAATCATCTTCATTGCAAAGGAAAATTGTACAGGGAAGGAATTTGGGTTCCTCGTGAATTAACGGAGATGGTGCTCGATCACCGGCGTATCATCTGCGTATCTCTTTTGTCTCGGTATGAAGCCGATCCATTTTTGCGACGAATTGGAACTGGAGATGAGAAGTGGGTGTTATACAATAATCCTGTACGGAAAAATCAAAAAGTTTTGTGACCTCTGCTATAAGTTATAAATTATTTTATTTGTATCAACTATCCAGTAAATGTTGTAGTTCAAGTAGTTCAATTTTCCGCCCAATATCATGATTATTTTAAAAATTATGATTTTTTTTGTAAAAAATGTCGTTAAAAATTGATTTTTAACCAAAAGTTAAAAATCAATTTTCATGTGGAATTTTCAGGCAATTAATAAAAATATGCATTTATTTACAGTTATTTAGAAAAATTTGGATTTCCGTTTGTTATCTGCGCTCGAGAAAACAAAGCTGCCGTCATGATGGATCAAATACAAATAAGATTAAAAAACAATATGGATGAAGAAATCAACACCGGTATTAACGAAGTTAAAAAAATATGCAGTCTGAGAATAATGGATATTATAAATGATTAAAAATAAAAACATCTTTTATTAAACAATTGAGAAATTAGTGTTTTTTTATATTTAAATTATCAAATATGCATCCATGGGTAAATTTATCATCATAAGAAGCAATCGGTACTGCCGATGGTTGGAAATATTTAAAGCAGATTTTTTTTATTATAAATTTATTATGGAAAATTACAGAACATATATTTTTAAATACGGAGCAATATTTGAAGTGAAGACTTAATAAAATATAGAATATGAAAATACGGAAAATTCGGTATCTTCATAAAATAATTCCATCAAATAATCATTGAATAGCTGATTACAAAATACCAAGACTCCTTTCAACAACAGCGTGAGGCTGACATAGGTTTTCGGCAAACTCCGCTGTATTTAAAATATCCTCAAATCCCAACATAAGATCTCTACCTGTCAACGAATCGAGGAGAGCATTGGAGCTTTCTAAAAATGGAAGCCTTCCGATCTGAAATATAATACAAAATAGAAGTATCAATAATTAAAAATTATTAATTATTTTGATTTGTTAATATTTAGGGTTTCTAGGTTAGGGCGAATAGGTCGATTGTAGCTTTTAATAAGATTTATGATTCAACTCAAAATTTAATTTGGTATTCAATCAAGTGGGTAAGAGTATATTACCTTGCTGGGTTGTAGCGCTCTCTTTTCCATCATCAATTTCAATGGGGCGTGTAAACCTTGAACTCTGCGCAACATGTCATATGACAAAAACTCTTCATTTTTTGAATACTAAAAGTATGACAAGCATATAGTGTGACGGTTATAACCTAATCTCAACATAGCAAATAAAAAAAATGGGGTTATAGTTACGTTGCTCTCCGAGTGTTCCAGAACGTGTGCAGGTTTTAACTGACTCCTGGCAGTTGCAAAGCCCGAGGTCATGAGGTCGCGTACTCCATACTCGCCCTGCTCCACACTGAAGTGATCCGGCTTGCCGGGCTTCACCTTAACGGATGGGGCGAAGGAATCCTGAAGTGCAATATCAAGTTATTACATGATTTAAAAGTATATTGAGAGAGATTGAAAAACATAATACAATACCATTTTATTATGTATTTTATGGTACAACGGGCAAACAACACAAATGCTATATCACGTTAAATGACAAGTATAGTAATCAGAGTTGCCAGAGTTAAAAATAAATTGCTTCAACGGTGCGGCCATAATAATAATGCATGAATGTTGCAATGGGGTAAAATAATTTTAAAATAACGTTTAAAATATAACAAAACTAATATTTAAAAAAAAATATGCATATAAGATGTATAAAAATATATTCAATACATACAAGAGCATCGCCGCTGTCATTAGAGTTTGAAATTAACATACGGCGTTTCAAAACTATTTATCGATTAAAATATATATCTTCTAATATCCTTATTGTTTATTATAAAAAAAATAGTAGTATTACATTAAACGATTAATAAAATAAAACTAAAAATGTATGTACAGTAAACCCCCCTATAACGTCGGGATAGGTTCCACGTAATAGGGGGGGACGTTATAGGGGGTTAAGGTTTTTCAATTTTATTTTTTGATTTAAAGGAAATCAGTAAATCAACACATTCCCATTTTTTTTTCTTCACATTTTTACGTGTTTACCAGCGCAAATGACTAAGCTCGCGCGATGAGCGATATCCTATCGTATTTTGGCTGACGTAATCTTACCGCAACTTGCCGGGTAGAGCAGATCAACGCGATATTTTATTAGTTAAATTTTATAAAATGCGCTAGCATATGATGAATAAATGTAATAAAACTATTCCGAGAATATGTTTATTCAACCACTTTAAGTATAGAAATTAAACATCAAAGAAATCGTACTATATGGAAATAATTAATGTAGAGACCTTGTTATTGTGAGATTAAGATCATATCATTAATAAGATTAAAGAGGTATACGTATATTACACATAATCAAATAGTTAAAAAAAGCATGAGAATCGATTTACTCGATTTTTAATTCGTTCCATGGATATAAAAGGTAGAAAATATTTTCTTACTGTATGTGTGAATAATATCCCTGGAATGCTCTGATAGCCTCGTGCCGATAGCCTCGTTCCGATGAATCACCAGATATTTTTATTTAGTTTCGCCGGAAGCGTGTCGATGTCAAGCGATCCGGAGCTTCATTATGTCATTGCGCGAACGTTATAGGGGGGTTCGACGTTATACAAAAAAACCGCCGCAAACGTTATAGGGGGGAACGTTATATAAGAGGACGTTATATGGGGGTTTAGTGTATAATAATCTGGCGATTAGCAACTTAACAACAGAAAATAAGAAAATTAGTCATCGAATTCCTTTTATTAGTAATTAATTTTATTGCAAAGAATTCGTCGTTATTCGGTACAGACATTGCACAATTATTCTATTAAAATAAATGAATATACATTTTTTATACTGCATTCAAACTTTTGCGAAATTGCCAAAATTTACAAAAATTATTGTCACAAACAATGTCAACGACATCGAGATCGAGATGATAACATGCGTGCAGGTAGATCTCGAATTTACATCCTAATTTGGACTGTTGGAATTTTTGAAATCGCACTGTGGGCGGAGTTAGGTCGCGCCGAGCTGAAATTTTGAGAAACTCGTGGCATTTTTTCGACATTGACGTAGTTTGTTTAGCGTTTTTTAGATTTTCGACAAGGTTTCGGCATTTCTATACTAATTTTGAACTTGTGCGTCGAACTGCATTCAAACTTTTGCGAAATTGCAAAAATTCTTGGCGGCTACCCCCCTCCCCCGGTAGGGGTTGAGAGGTGATAAATATATATTCTGAATCCCTGTGTTATTCGTAGAATTAAGTTCTAGAGGGTGGCCAAGAGAGAGTGGCCGCCCTCTAGAACTTAATATTGAATAGTTAACGATTTTTGTATCTCGCCGTCGGAGAAAGATATAAGACACCCACCCCGCTATTTGTTGGCGAGCTGTCGCTTTCTCTTCCATCGTTATCACTAATATTTCATGACATTTTGTTACGCCATAAAAATATTTTCTAACCAAAAATCGAATACTCCACTTACGTAGTCAAAGAGCAACCATATTTTTTTAAAAATACTTTTAATATTAATCATCACCCCCAAATAGTTTACCATTGAGTCGCCGCTGCATACATGTACAGTAAACCCTCCTATAACGTCCTCTCATATAACGTTCCCCCCTATAACGTTCGCACAATGACATAATGTAGCTCCGGATCGCTTGACATCGACACGCATCCGGCGAAACTAAATAAAAATATTTGGTGATTCATCGGAACGAGGCTATCAGAGCATTCCAGGGATATTCACACATACAGTAAGAAAATATTTTTTCTACTATATCCATGGAACAATTATAATCGAGTAAATCGATGCTCGTTTTTAACTATTTGATTATGTAATATACGTGCATACCTCTCATCTTATTAATGATATGATCTAATTTCACAATAAGGTCTCACACAATAATTATTTCCATATGCGTCGATTTCTTTGATGTTTAATTCTATACTTAGTGGTTGGAATAAAACATATTCCCGGAATAGTTTTTATTACATTTATTCATCATATGCTAGCGCATTTTATAAAATTGAACTAATAAAATATCGCGTTGATCTGCTCTACCCGGCAAGTTGCGGTAAGATTACGTCAGCCAAAATACGAGAGGATATCGCTCATCGCGCGAGCTTAGTCATTTGCGATGGTAAACACGTAAAAATGTGAAAAAAAGGGAATGTGTTGATTTACTGCTTTCCTTTAAATCAAAAAATAAAATTGAAAAACCTTCACCCCCTATAACGTCCCCCCCTATTACGTGGAACCTATCCCGACGTTATAGGGGGGTTTACTGTATAATTAATTTAATGTTTTAATTTAGAATTGTGCATCATTGAACTGTTACTAAATAATTTATTTAGAAAACTTTTACTATATACTATTTAACGCACACCGATTAAAAATAACTAAGAAATATCTTAAATTCAGTTTATTAAAAATGAAAAATTTACAATATTTACAAATAATACATGTTTAAGTTAAACAATGAAATTAAATTTACACGTCTCGAATTTTACTCTGCAATTCTGCCTGAATCGGAAAATATTCGATGAAATTGTCTACAGCTTTGTATGGGATGATGTATCCGTACGATTCTTGCACCTCCTGGAATAAAAAAATATCCCATTTAGAAACACACGATACAATAATTACATAGAGATTTAAATCTAAAATTAAAATTATTTACCCTAATTCTCGAGTCTAAGTCTTTTATTCTTTCAGCTGTCCGCGCCAGCTGCTCTGTCTTACATTTTACTTTGGCCTCTGTCAACTGCTTGTAATTTTCACAGTCGGACTTTAATCTGGAGTTCTCCCACGATAGGGCTTCGAACAATCTAAAAATAATTAAAATATAAGGTTTAGTATATGTAAAGCTGCGTTGTGCTATTCCGGAAATGAAATTGTGCTATTACATCTTCGCACGTCCGCCTGCTCCAATTTTTTGATCATCGCTTATCTAAAAACAAATCATTCGAAATTTCAAACAAAGGGATACGAAATTTTTTTCCATGTTATTTCATGTTATATACCTGTTGTTTGATGATCTCTTTGAGGAGCTTTGACGACTCCTCCGTTTTCTGCAATAAAACACTCCTCGTCTTTATATATTGCAAATTGCCCAGTTTCGAGTCATCCGTGATTGGCGGCGATTCTTCATCACTATTGTCCATTTTGTTTTGTTTGTACGATTCGAACCGCTGTCGCACGATCTTAGTCTCGTATCTGTAAATTATTATTTTTATTATTAAATATTTGAATAATGTAATAGTATTTTTTAAATATGTACCGTGATTTTATTTTTAATTCGTAACTCATGCGTTCGATCTGCAAATCCTTTTCTTTTAGTTGTCTGTCTTTATCTTGCGCCGTGTCTTCGCAAGAACACGTTGTTATCGTGTTATTATTGATGTTTTCGCTACGTTTTAAACGTTCTTCCAGTTCCTCGATCTACAATAAATAAATTTAATATTTGATACCACTCATAGTAGTTGATAACGCGTGAGTTCGAAATGCCTCACCTTTTTATTCAGTAGATCAACCTCGTGTTTCCATTCTTCCGCAGATTTCTCATTGATTCGTTCGTCGTTGACTCTGCTGGTAATCATTTTGGCCCTGAAATAAAACAATAGCTATATTAAACGAAACAACAATATTGTAAAATATATATTGTACAAGTAGACACACCTTTGTCCAAAGTTGAGAGTGGATTTGGTTTCGGATTCATTGGACGACGCCGGTGAACAGCAAATGATCACGGTCGTCTGCGAATTTCCCTCCAACGACTCCTGTAGAAGTCGCGTCAGTTTAGAAGCACGGTACGGGATATGCATTTTATTGCGCTTTGTTAGGGCAGATACGACATTTCCTAACGCTGAGAGTGAAGTGTTGATATATTTCGCTTCTTTCAGACACGTGGCCGTGGCGCCAGTCTTGCCAATCTGTTATAAACATATAAAGATTAATAACAAGTTTAAAATATATAAAATACCCAAAAAATCCACAAATAAATACCCTTTCCGAGCCGGCCAGATCGACTAGGCACAGCTTCCCGTGAGATTTCGTCAATCCGTCTTCCTCATGTACTGCGATCGTAAGCACGGCATGCGAACGAGACGACTGTTCGTTCATATCTGCAAAAGAACAAATAGTGTTAATTTTTGCGACTAGACACTGTCCACGCGTCGATCGATGAATACGTACTGGTCGATTTAAATGTTCTGTTGCTTCTCCCGACTCGCAGGCAATTCATCATCTCATCGGGACAAGACACGATCTGCTCCGTCGCTCCCAGTAGTGAAGCATATTTTTTCCCGACATTCAGGAGTGTCATTTTATCGTTGGTCGCTGAAATCGGATATTAAATAATGAGTTAAAACGAAAATGCATCGACGGCATTATTAAGTTCACAAATATTGGATTGTTCGGAAAGTCATTTCGCTTTTTCGGACTTAATTATATTTTTCACAGCCAACTTCACACTTAAGCCGCATAATCATTATATATTTTGACAGTTGATATAGCAAGGCTTGCTTGTGAAAAAGTTCGATTGATTCTACGCGGTAGTTTTTGGTTGGTACCCTTTCAAATATGGAAAGCGAGAAGCAGTATTTTCGGCATATTGTATTTTTTTACAATCGAAAAGGTAAAAATGCTGTTTAAGCAAGAAAAAATATCTGATGCGTATGGAGAAGATGTATTGACAGAACACCAGTGCCAAAATTGGTTTGCAAAATTTCGATCCGGAAATTTTGATGTTGAAGATGCACCACGTTCTGGAATGCCAGTTTAAGCCGATGGAGATACATTTTTTTAACAGTTTATTAAAAAAAATATTTATCTAAAGTGTTTTTATTTTATTCACTAATTTTGTTTTGAATGTTATTGGGTTTAAATTTTTTTTTATTTTTTGACAAGCTCTACATCGCATTTATAGCGATAATACCTCGTTTCTTTTCTTATTCTTTTACCGTTTATTTTTCGATTGCAACAAATCACGCATTGTCTGAATAGATTTGGATTTTTTCTGATGGGGGAATTATTCTAAGGAAATGTTTTTCAGATAGTCTGAGTGGGCCCAGCTGATGACCGACCCTTTTTTATGCGTTTCTAGCAAATGATATTTTGAGATTATCTTTTCTATAAGGTTCAGACGAAATTGTAAGTGGGCTTTTTTGTATCCTTTCTTGTATTATTAAGAATGCATAATGAATGCATTCCAAATAATTTCATATTTTTACAAAAGGTTTATAAATTCAAATTTCAACACAAAAACAAACGAAAGGGCCAGGGCACAATGCGGTACAGTGGTCAAATGACGAATGCGCTCTGCCCGTCTCCCAGCCGTACTTAACATTATTTGTACCTGAATCCCTGCCCGTTTCTCAGCCGTACTAAACACTTAAAGGTTTAAGCCACAATAAAGGCATTAATTGATGCAAACCGGCTAATAACAACTCGTAAGATCGCTGAGAGATTAAATTTATCGAGTTCGATCGTTCATGATCATTTGAACCGCCTAGGTTTAATCTCAAAGCTCGACATATAGGTTCCTCATGTTCTTACAGAAAGAAATTTGTGCCGTCACGTTGATATCTGTGATTTGCTTCTCAAACGTCAAGAAAATGATCCATTTTTGAAGCGAATCATCACTGGGGACGAGAAATGGGTTGTCTACAACAATGTTAAACGCAAGAGATCATGGAGTAAAAAAGATGAACCGGCTCCAAGCATTTCAAAAGCCGATATTCATAAAAAAAGTGATGCTAACTGTTTGGATCTGTGGGATTTCAAAGGAATTGTTTTTTTGAGCTTCTACCGGACAACACAATGATTAATTCAAGTGCACTGTCATCAATGGACAAATTAAATGATTCACTAAAACGAAAAGGTCAAATTGATCAATGAAAAGGTGTAGTGTTCCACCAAAATAATGCGAGACCTGTACAAGTTTGATAACTCATAGCTTTACAGCTTGGATGGGATATACTGCCACACCCACCATATTCTCCAGATCTGGTACTCTCTGATTATTATTTGTTCCGGTATCTACAAATGTTTTAGACGATAAAACTTTTACATCAAATGAGGAGGTAAAAAATCACCTCGATTAGTTTTTTGGACAAAAATTTTATGAGCTTGGAATCATGCTACTGCCAGAAAAATGGAAAATGTAATAAACCAGAATGGACAATATATAATTTGATAAAAAAAATATTCACTATAAGAAAATCATCTTTCTTTTTCATAAAAAAAACAAAATACTTACATTATTTTTTTCAGATGGCGTAAATTTGCTTAAAATGAAGAGGTCAAAATCACCTGGATCAGTTTTTTGCCAACAAAATATATACATTTTATGAGCGTGGAATCATGCCACTGCCACAAAATTACTTTCCGAACAACTTGATACTTACGATTCAGAAGATCTCTGAACCTTTCGCAGTAAAGCTCGCAATACGTCACTCTGTATCGCGCGTTCTTCCGTTGACAAAATAAATCATTTACCATACGTGGAACGATTCCGCCATGGACTATCGCGTCACCTGAAACGTGCAACGAAACAAGATTAAGATCGGAGATTATTATTAACATACTTAACAGGTTATAATTGTCCTTTTTTTACCTAGATCCCCTTCCATAGTGTGGGTTTTACCCGAGCCCGTCTGCCCGTATGCGAAAAGCGTCTGGTTGCGGCCATTCAAAAAGCCAGCGACGACGTCTTCTCCGACGCGAGAGTAGATGGCGCTCTGGTCGTGGTTCTCATCGAAGACCGAGTCATATGTATATCGCACTTGCTGCAATAAAATAAGTAAATAAATAAATATACTCGCGACAGTACTACGATTAATTTATCTGAAGCCTACGCCAAAGTAGAAGGAGTCGTCCTGAACAGCGCCAAAGAGGGATCGATTCCTCCTTGCTGTTCTCGTTCGTTCAGAGGTCTCACTCGGCACACCACACGCACGTTGCTGTTCGCCATGTCTCGCTCAACGTCCGTTTCGTTATACGTTACGCGCCCTCGAGCAGGTCCACTCAGCTCGACTGCTGACGAGGTAATGCAGATCTCACGCTTGAGAGATCGGCTGCAGCGTGGAGGGGGTGGGGTGCGTCGTCGGGCGGTGCAATAGTTTCCAAGAAAATACTGGGATTACTGCTGCACATCTTTTTCATGACCATCAAATATATTTTTATATTATGTAATAAAATAACTTTAAATAAATTATTTTATAAAAAAAATATCTGGGAAGTACCGATTTATTAATATTGTTAAGGGTTAATATTACTTCTCGGACATCTTTTCGCAATTATTGTATGAAGTTGTGAGAAGAAAACGACGAAGAACACGAGGGAATGAGTTTCGTAAAGCTGTTGTAACGAATTATTTTACAGGTATCGGCAAATTTTGCATAGTATACATATTGACAGAAGTCAAACAAGGAAATATAGATTATTTTTTGAAACGATGGCGAAATGCAATAAATACATCTAAACCTATGTTATTATTGTTTCGTGTTTCTAACTGGGAATGTTTTTAAATTCCAGGAGGTGCAAGAGTCGTACGGATACGTCATCCCGGATTCGACCCCCAATTTTTGTCCAACTCTTAGAAAGCTGTAGGCAATTTCATAGAATACTTTCCGATTCTGGCGAAATTGCAGAATAAAATATGTTACATTATTTAAAAATTTAAAGAAATTAGTGTCCATATTAGTGTGCAAAATGGTGAAACAATTTAAAATTAAATTCCATCTATTTTTATATGAATTGAACAATATTTCTGGGAACCTTTTACAATATGCACATCCTTTTAATGTGTTTCGTAAAATAACTTTCTAATGAATACAGAAGCAATCGATTACTCCTTCGCTTTTTCCATTGTTATATTTCATAAGCTACTAAATAATGTTGACATATTAAATCGAAATTGATTCCTAGAAGACGTGGATATTGTATTTTATTTCCAAACAAATAAACCAAAAATGTCTCTGCTCATATATTTAACAAAATTCATATTTGAGCAGAATTTGACACTACTGTTTATTTTTATTTAAAAATTTTGATGCAGTTGCTAATCGGCTTATCTATTATATTTTCCACATATTCTTAAATACATCCTTGA
Source organism: Philopotamus ludificatus (assembly GCA_022495035.1). Lineage (NCBI taxonomy): Eukaryota > Metazoa > Arthropoda > Insecta > Trichoptera > Philopotamidae > Philopotamus > Philopotamus ludificatus. Next base: position 57,516 of record JAGXCT010034550.1, read on the forward strand.
CAATTTATGCGATGAATAGAGATTCCTAGAATTCGGTCCCGGTAAAACCATACTCATTTAATAGTTACAAAAAAATACGGTTATCTAGCATTTACTTCAACTGTATCGATATTAAATATCTGAATTTGTTATTGTTTTTAATTGTTAGAAAAAAGTGTATATTCATTTATTTTGCAATAAAATAAAAAAATATGAAATTACTAATTAAAGGAATACAATAACTAATTTTCTTATTTTCTGTTGTTAATTTTTTAGTCGAAATTAAATATCTGAATTTGCCATCAGTTTTTTTTAATCAGTGGCGCATTGTTTTTCTTGAATAATAAGCTTTGAATGTGGCTATTAGACGTTGATACATAGGTTTTAAGGTGGAAGTGATATTCGGAGGTAAGAGTGTCATTTCCAAAGGAATATCAGTGCACAGATTCTTAAGTTCCAGAAGATAGCCCGGAATTATTGTACAAAACCAAAAGAGCTCGAAGTTCACCTCCAATATCCTCGCAATATTTTTTTATTAATAGGCAGAAGCAGTCCATAAATCCATTTTGTGTCATCCAAGTCTTACAAAGAAGGGTTAAATGATCAAAATTTTAAAGAGCTCTTAGCTGTACTAGCCGATTAGACAATCATTTTAAGGCTATGCTCAAGATTGATTTGGGGTTTATTTAGGTTCTATCCATTTGTTTCACAAATTTTCAAAATCAATCATTCTCCGTTCCTTACGCGGAGGCCCTCATAGGGGACTACCAGGGTGGCTTCAGACCGGGCAGATCCACGGTGGACCAGGTCTTCACGATCAAACAGATGATCGAGAAGTCCTGGGAGTATGGCATCGATCTGCATTCCATATTTGTCGACTTTCGTCAGGCGTATGACAGCGTACATAGAGAAAAATTGTGGAGTGCCTTGAACGAACTTGGCCTCCCGAAAAAATTAATTAACCTAACAAGGATGTGCGTTTCGGGTTCGGTGAGCAGGATAAGAGCGGTTGGGGCTTTGTCACAGCCGTTCACAGTTTCCAGGAGAGTGAGACGAGAAGGGGATGCTATATCCCCAATATTATTTCATTTTGCCTTGGAGGCTGCCATGAGAACCGCAAATCGGATTGACGCGGATCCTTGGAGAATGGTACTGCTGGCGTACGCTGACGATGTTGATATTGTCGGTCGCACCAGGATGAGGTTGTCAAAGTCGCCAGATTCCGCACCGGCAGCGGCTTCCAACCTGGGCTTGGAAGTAAATTGGTCAAAGACCAAATATATGATGGTTTCGCGATCGGGCGGAGAGGAGGGTCTCGGTGGATGTGGGGTCGGGTCTAGTGAGTGTGTTAAATCATTCAAATACCTGGGCACCACAATCTCAGGATGCAATTCTAAGTACAGAAATCTCTGCCCGTATACAAAATGCGAATCGGTGCTATTTTGCCCTGTCTAAATTACTGGGCAATAGGTTGCTCTCGAGGCGAAATAAATTAAGAATTTATAAAACTATCATTCGCCCGGTGGTAACCTATGCGTGTGGGGCATGGTCTCTGGCAAGCCAGGACATGCATCGTCTTGATCGGTTCGAGAGAAAAGTCTTAAGACGGATCTTCGGACCGCGTCCGGGCGAGGTCCAGGTATATGCGTTCAATGCCGGAGTCATGGCCATGTATGGGGATATACATTGTCCTCCTTACATTCGCACATAACGCCTACGTTGGGCTTCTACGCCTATGTAACCCGAATGGGCAGTGATAGGCTGCTCCATACTGTATCGTAGACTCCAGCCTGGGGAACCCCGCCCGTTGGGAGGCCAAGACTTCGATGGAGGGACAGGTTGAGCGGACGCACGTCTCTGTTGGGGCTTGGGCGATGGATGGAGGAGGCCCAGGACCGGCAGAGATGGCGTAATGTCCTTCAGGTGGCAGGGACTCGTTTCGGGTCGGGGGCCACATAATGTAATGTAATGTAATGTAATGTAATCATCAAAAAAAATATGGTTTACAAAATTCTCTACTTGGATCAGTGTTTGATTCGCGGGTCATAGGTTCCCCACCACTGTTTTAGATAAAATAACGTCGTTTCACAACCTTACATTTCAAAAAAGGCTTTAGTCATAGGATACTCATATATAAAATAAGTATCTTATGACCAACACCCCCAAATATTTCACCCACGACCCGCCACTGTTTATATGTAATATTTTTAGTAATAAATTAATGAAAATATGTCGTTTTTTAAAACAAATAAATAAAGATTTATTATAGATTTTTTATAATTTATTTGATGAAAATGAACTACCTACGATAACTAACGATTGGATTGAAATTAAAAAACCTACGCCGGATCTATTACATATTTATTAAAAGGATTTTTTTGGTAATATGAGAGATCTTCAACTACCAATTACACATTAATTTTGCTTTTTGTTTTATAATTTATTTAAAATAATTTCGGAAAAAGAGTTCGGAAGTTACATACAGAAAAATATTTTTTATTTAACCAAATCTTAAGCATAAGTAGGAATGAATTAAACCATCATTGCGAAAACTATACGAGTACTATAATGATAGTCGATGCTCAAGCTGTGATTTCTTTGAGATATCTTTGAACAGTCCGATTGACTATGCATTGATACACACATTATTGATCAAACTTTATACAGTTTTCCACTTCATTTAAGTGGTTGTAGTTTTGAGTTTTATTGTATAAATACGTTATTAAACTTCAATGGATGAGAATTGCGATGAAATTAGGCAGAGTATGTCACGGTTTAAATATTTTTCATCGATTACTGAGGTATACTAAAATATATATAAATAAAACACCCATATAATAGATAAATATATAAATAATAAATAAAAACATATTTTAGGCTGAAATAAACGTAGGATGTGCGCTCTCAAAAATTAAGCTTTATAATAAGAACGATACGATATTCGGCGACGGAAATGGATTTTCTAATTTCGTATATTTTATAATAGTTGGTAAATGTCAGTTAATTGAAAATATTCAGATTTCAGTCGTGACGACTGCAAATAAATTGATTTATAATTTACACAAATCAACGGTAAATTGTTACACGTATGATTATTAGATAAACGTAGTATCATGTATTATTTTTAATTTTAGGATGAATTATTAGAGCCGGATTTGAATGAAAATTCTAACAGTGTTACGATCAGTAACGAAAACTTAAATACGAAGAACGTTAGGAGGATACGTTCATTTCCTAAATGTAAAAATAATTCCCATACAGTATTTATGGAAGTTTGTCTGATAGATGTAGGTGGATGCTTTAATATAGGCGAATCAATGAATAATAGAAGAATGGTAGCTGTTGAAAATGTCAAGTGTTTATTAGTTCCGATTACGTGGTTATGGAAAAATAACACGGCCGATATATGGTCGAGAGTAAAACATTACATCACGAAAAGGATACCAACAACTGAAAAAATATTCGAGGAATTCGTTCTAAAGAGACGTTGGAAAGAATATAAATCAAATACAATCGATGACATTGTTAATAAAAAAAACTCTGCAAGCTATACCACAATACACGATATACCATATTATATTAGAATTCAAAATAAATAAGTATTTAGATTAAAATAAACAATATATTTTTATTTACAAACATTTAAATAAATTATTGAGATCAATGACGTCATATTGAACTATCCTTATTGACGACATAGCCATCCGTAACATTATTATTTGGCGAAGAATCATGACTAATATCACTTATGGGTATGTTATCAACGTTCAGATCATCTTCAGTATTCAGATTATGTCCATATAATGGATTTGCTATTGATATTTGAGGTATATTTTTCATATTAGAATTATCCTTTCCACTTATCAAGTAGCCATCAGCATCTGAAATATCATATAGTGAGTGTTTAACAATCATTACACCGATTGAGGCTAAAACTAGAAGTAATTTTTAAATGAAATCTTACCAACATACTCCGGTGATAATGGATTTACAGTAAAGGATCCTCCATTGGGACCGTTAACGTATTCTTGGGTAGCCGACATACACGCATAGTTGCTGTAGTCTGGGGAGCTCATAATGGCGAGATAATCGTGTTCTGCCATTTGTTTTTTGTTCATCAGTAAGTAAGGTCCATTTAGATTTATAAAATGCTGAAATTTTAATTATTCATTTACAAAGTTAATCAGATCCTATTATAGAATATATTTAATTATCCATAATTGCTTTCAGTACTTAATATTATATTATAGTTGACTTTGTTTTTTTTTTAATATAATAGATAGATAATTAAAATGGATTATAGTTTTTCATACATTTTGTAAGTAATATCTTGAGAAGCCAAAAGTGGACGTTATACAATAATTTTCTTGGTTCCTGTGACCCCTCCACATTCTTCTCTATCAATACCGAGATAGAACAATTCCGCACCTTCAAAACTTGTTTCTCTTTCTTACTTCCATAAACCACCGTTTGTCTACAGCTATATCCTTCACAACAATCTATAGAAAGTGATACTTCGCAAAGACGTTATGTGAAAAAAATACTTCACGAAAAGAGCTACTGTCAGAAAAGGGAAACGTCTATAAAAAGCAATACGGTGTTCAAAGTATTTTAATTTAATGTGTTTAATAGTGTCTGACGTTTAAATTGTACCTGTCATAGTATTGAGTTAACAACAATATAATTATGAAATAATTATTTAAAAAATACATATTATTTTTTATCCGAGGTGAATATTTGTCAACTAGGGTTGCTTTCACGGAACTAAACAAGTCCTAAGGAAAGAAAAAATGGTGAGGTGGTAAAATATTTTTTCTATAGAACTAAACTTGAACTAAACTCAGATTTTGCAATATTACGCATTAAAAATCGGCACTATTTCGTGTGATTCGATTAAAGCGTGTTGCTTTGATTGGGCTCTGTCTTAGATCAAGATAAAGAAAAGCATTGCTCCCACAACTGCCCACCAGAATTTATATATAGGTGCTCCAGAGTTTTGAGAGAAGTTTAAGAGGAATAGTCTTGTAAAAAGATGACATCTTTCCGGGACAGAATGCAGTGCACTTTGTTAATCCTATCTAATTAGATATTGTAATAAGTAATTCCGTAACCCCTGGGTCAGCTCGGGCGATTCCCCGCTGTATTTAATCATCAATATCGATACTGAGGTCTCGTTTCTTCCACCATTTATCTCAGGATTTGTTTTTTATAGAAAAAAGTTGAAAGAAATTGAGTGAAAACAATTTTGAGTATATGTACAGTAAGGTTTCGTTTAACATTTGAGATGCATTCTTAGACAACAAAACTCTAAATTAGGTTGTTTAATAATAATTTGTTTTAAACCTCTCGATTTTCTCGAGTGCACCCTATCCTTCTTAGGTAAAGTGTGGCACAGAACATATTATACGCGGGAAAGGGTTCCCGCCAAAAGCCAGTGACATCACCATCTCTCGACGACCCCGTATAAATATACGCCACTTTAAATTCATTATCGTACATTTGCTCACACCGTCATGGCAGTCACATCTCCGTGATTTTCTCGTACCAGAGATACGTCTCTGGGATCTTTATAATCATCATCTCGTACTGGAGATTCGTCTTCAGGATTTTCATATTTCATATCTATATACACACATCATCGAACTGACGACACCTGCAATTTTCTTCAATAAATATCATTATTAACACAAAGTGTGTTTCACTAAGATGCCGATCTTCGAAGCGATCGTCTACTACCAGACGGTCAAACATTTCAACACCATCGGTTGGATGTTCATTTCAATAATCGGTGACAAGCCGCGCCTCTTAAGATATGGTGGCAGTGGTGGGTTACCTTTTTATAATATTGGTACTACTGTCACTCCCTCTGAACAAATTAATAATGTTTTACGTAGCACTCGTTCTGAATATAGCATGATACTCGAGAGTAAACGTATTAAACAAACATAAATTTAGGTGAAATATCGCATATATTTGGCCTTCCAGCAGACCATATTATTTCGAATCAGTATAAATCTATGAAATGCTAAACTAGGAATTACTGTATTTATAATTATTATAAGAAATAAGATTACTCCTTCATTTTACTAATCATTACTGAGAGCAATTAACGGATCATTTAATATTAAATAAATTATTTACATCACGAGTGGCATCATCCATCATATCACCAAATTTTTTAATGAGATCAGCCAACGTCGGTCGATGCAATGGATTTGCATGCCAGCATTCTAACATGATTCCGTACAACTTATCATTGGCATATTGAGGTTTTTCCATCCTGTGTCTAAATTTTAAATTATTTAGTACTTTATTTATTATATAGAGCGAAAATTGTGCATGAATATACGTACCCATTATATAGTTTTTTCAAGAACTTTTCATCGGCTTCCACTTCTGGATAGGGTATACGCGCAAGGGAAAATATTTCCCATAAAACGATGCCGTATGCCCACACATCAGATTGAATAGAAAAAATTCTATCCTTAATCGATTCGATAGCCATCCATTTAATTGGCAACGGTCCCTGAATAATAATCGGACATTAATTTAATTATTTGTTCATATATCAGACGTATCGTGATGTATTTATTATACCTCAGATTTTTTCTTGTAGTATGATTTAAACATACGTTTCGCTAATCCAAAATCGCATATTTTTATGATATTATTATCTGATAATAATATATTACGTGTTGCTAAATCACCATGAATAATCTGAAATATAAATATAATTTATATAATATCTGATGTGATCACAGATGAAAAGGATCAGAGGACAAAGAAGAACAAATATAATTTGCGTGAAAATATTAAGATTATGTTTCACGATAGACACAATACCTTTCGTGACGCTAAAAATTCTAAGCCCAATGCAATTTGAAAAGACCAACACACCAAATCCTTGGTTGAAAGTAGTTGAACACTCTCTTTATAATTGTAGTCTGCCCGAAAATTAAATCTCCATTCTGGTTGCTTACCACCTGTTATCGTCAATGGTCTATTAGTCAAACCTAGACAATAAAAGTCAATGTTAGATCTCTTTACATCTTTTAATTTGATATAAAATACTATAATTTACCGCTTCGGATATTATGATCGTCAATATTTATGTGATTTTCGTTAATATTGCCATCGATCGTCTGAGAATTTTCCCTAATGTAAAAAAATAAATAAGTTTAATTCAGTATTTTACATTTTTTTATTAATTGTATAAATTTGTTCAAGTATTTGTTTAACCCATTATCGTTATTAGTCGATATATTTATTGGTTCATATCCAATTTTAAAATCAATCACACCACTAGTGGGATCTATTTGATCGATGAAGATATTTCTTCGTCTACGCAGATAATTATTTAAATTCCCATATCGGCAGTATTCAACAATAACATAGAAATCACCTAAAATGGTATTAAAGTTATAAAACATTTGAAATATTATGCATTTTATATATGATAAACATACGGTTCACTATGTTCATTGTACACGCTCCGAGTAAATTAACAATGTTGACATGCCGTCCCAGATGTATCAGGATTTTTAGTTCCGAAACAAGATTCTTGACGAATATCGGATCAGCTGATGTTTTAACAGTTTTTACGGCGACTTTGGTGCTTTCTTCGGTGTTTATAATCCCTTTAGCAATGCCCTTTAAAACAATACCAAATGCACCGGCTCCCAAATGCTTTCCTAACGTGTTTGTTATGATTAAATTTTATCGCAGTAGATAATAAAATTATAATATGCATCAAATTAATATTATACCGAGTGTTAAATTTTCACGGGGAAATTCCCATTTTTTATCGTACGGTAAAAATTCGGCCTGTTCGTCTATCCCCAAATCGGGATTTATCGACGCCAAAGCTCCTTCTTCAAAGTAATTAAAGCCTAAATTGCTTAAATACTTTTTAAGCTCTTTATCACGTTTAATTTTCAGAATCAACAATCCTATCACTACACCGATGGCACAAATAAAAATTATTCCGATCAATATAATGAGGCCAGTTGAACTAGATGGCTCTGAAATAATATCAGCGTAAATAAATATATGTTATATTATTAAATGAAATAGTTATTATTTAATTGTTTACCTTTTAATTTAAGTTCAACATATTTACGGACATATTCAAATTTATTTTTTGCCAAACAAACATACTTTCCCGTATCTTCCGGTTTGATATATTTAAAGTATAATTTTGCGCCATCGTCACTCAGATGTATTCTGTCCTCGTTGATATCATTCGATAGCTGTTCATTACCATTCTGTATTATTATAAAAACATTAGAACTCTCATTAAGATATTCGCTCTAAATAAATAAAATGATATATTGGAATTTTTCAAAAATTTATTAAAATGAATTCTGCACCTTGTGAATTTAATTGTATATTGATGATTAAAAAAATTTTCATGTTTAGTAAATAATAATCAGTTGGATGCATTTGAAATATAGTGTTGTCGGAACAAGTAAGGAATGAAACGGCATATACTTGCTGACTAACTTCTTTACAACGAGCGGAAGCTTCTGATTACCGTTAACCCTTAACCCCTTTAGAAGGTCGGTACCGCTGTTCTGAAAGATTTTGGTAGACAGCTCTAGCCGGTGACACTGACCCAAAGACGGGATTTATTTCTGTTTGGTTAGAGCCGTTTTCTATGGGCGTAGGTAAATTTTAAGAAATATTATTGGTTCTAACTCCAGTTAATCATTGCAATATACGAAATAACTCAATAGTTTTTAATGCAAATTTATTTTTATGTTCGATAAATTCATGAAAATATAGTTCCATATCTCTAACTGATGAGATATTTGTCATATCCAACTATTGACTACAACTACAGTTTTTACTTCAGCAAACCGAACATACGATTTGGAGATACAAATAAAATGTTCATAGAAATCTAAGACACGTTTACTACTCTATTGTAAATAACATTTTATAGTATTCGTAACTAATTAAATAATATAAAATTATAATTAACCTTATACCACTTTACAATTGGTATTGGATGTCCTTTTACAACATTACAGAAGAGTGTAACATTTTGTTCTCCGAGAAAGTATTCTACATCACTATTGTTCATATTTGATTCCACTTCTAGTGATGCATTATCTATTGAAGATAAAATGATATTTTATAATAATTAATTCAAAGCTATATATGTATATATATAAATAATTGAGAAATTTAGTTTACTCGTCACATTTATATAAAAATCTTTCTCGAGCATTTTCACATTTCCATACTCTCCTATGCATGCATAATCACTACGATGGTGTATCTTAATATTAGGAATATGCAGATATAATACTTTCGATAATTCTGTATTTTTCTCTTGAAGAAAATATCCTAATAACAATTCAAAAAAATGTTACTGATTAAAACATAGATACACTTTGATATATTAATGATAAAAGTGAAATTTTTGTTACCATCTTCATTAGATTCTTCAATTAACGTATTTTCGGGCATTTTAAACCAATGCACCGCATCGGTGAAATTATAAAAATGAGAAATAACACATTTAAGTGTGACATTATCGCCAACGAGAGCCGTTTCATTATCTCCGATAATATCAAAGCCGTTTTTAACATCGGTTATGAACAGTTCAGACCAAGACGTTGCATTCCCGTTAATATTTTGAGCTGAACACATCACATTTCCAGATTCCTCGGCTTTTATATTTAACTTTGAGGTAACATTATCTGTAGAATTCTCTGACGTGTATTTATTTACCTATACGCAAAATAAATATTTATTAATATTTAATTTTGGAAAAAAAATATATAAATATTAATACTGTTACATGGGAGCCTCCCAGGACTCCATATGAATATATTTTGACAGCTGATATAGCAAGGCTTGCTTGTGAAAAAGTTTGATTGATTCTACGCAGTAGTTTTTGGTTGGTACCCTTTCAAATATGGAAATTAGAGTAGCCTTTTCGGCATATTTTACTTTTCAATCGAAGGCAAAATGCTGTTCAAACAAGAAAAAAAGATTATTGGATGTGTATGGAAGATGTATTGACAAGAACGCCAGTGCCAAAGCTGGTTTGCAAAATTTCGATCAGGAAATTTTGATATTGAAGATTCACCACATTCTGGAAGACCAGTTGAAGTTGATGAGGACACAATAAAGGCATTAATTGATGCAAGCCGGCAAACAACTGCTCGTGAGATTGCTGAGAAATTCAATTGATCGAATTTAATCTCAAAGCTCGACATATGGGTTCCTCATGTTCTTACGGAAAGAAATTTGTGCCGTCAAGTTGACATTCGTGATTTGCTTCTCAAACGTCAAGAAAATGATCCATTTTTGAAGCGCATCATCACTGGGAACGAGAAATAGGTTGTCTTCAACAATGTTAAACGCAAGGGATCGTGGAGTAAAAAAGATGAACCGGCTCAAAGCATTTCAAAAGCCGGTATTCAACAAAAAAAGAGATGCTAACTGTTTGGATCTGTGGGATTTCAAAGGAATTGTTTTTTGAGCTTCCTGCGGACATAACACGTAGTCAATTCAAATGTACTGTCATCAGCTGGAAGAATTGAATGATTTACTTAAACAGAAAGGTCAGAATTGATCAATAGAAAAGGTGTAGTGTTCCACAAAATAATTGCGAGACCTCATACAAGTTTGATAACTCGCCATAGCTTTACAGCTTGGATGGGATATACTGCCACACCCACCATATTCTCCAAGAACTGGGTACTCTCTGATTATTATTTGTTCCGGTATCTACAGATATTTTGGAAACTGATAAAACTTTACATCAAATGAGGAAGTAAAAAATCACCTCGATTAGTTTTTTGGACAAAAATTTTATGAGCTTGGAATCATGCTACTGCCAGAAAAATGGAAAATGTAATAAACCTGAATGGACAATATATAATTTGATAAAAAAAACAAAATACTTACATTAATTTTTTCAGATGACGTAAATTTGCATGCGTCGTGTCCGATACAATTTTTGAATTGCCACGTAATTTTTGGAAGTGGAATTCCTTCGGCAATGCATGTAAAATTTACGATTTCTCCGCGCGTATAAAAATTATTCGATGACAGTTTGACCGACGGTTTTTCTAAATTGTGAAGTTGTATTGACAAAATATTTTTTTGCATTGAATAATTTAGATTATACCTTTGAGACGAACGTTGAATATGACAGATTGGATCTTATCGTCCAATTTTGCAGAACAATTGATATTAAAATTATGTTCAGTCGGGTCGATTTTAAGTCGTAGTCCTACTTGTCTAGAATATTCATTTTTATTTATATCAATCTGAAAATATTTATATTATATATAATATATTGATATGCAGTTAAATTTAATTGACTTACTTTTACATTTCCTTTATAAATATTTATGTTTACATTTGGAGCCGTAGGACGACACGGAATTATCGTTAAATCCGTGTCTCTGACTTTTATTACAGAGTTAGACGGCACGATTAATGTTTCTTTATCTAAATAAAACAATCGAGTATATTTATATACATATCATGAATATATTTATATTATATATTATTATTATTACCTAAAACGTATAAATATATACTTTTTGAATGATTTTTTTTCTCTTTTCTATTGATATACTTTTTGCATAGACATGTATAATTTCCAACGTTCGCAACTGTTGCTTTAGAGATTGTAAATTCTGTTACATGTTTTGGTGAATACTTATCTTCAGCAGATGAATTCGTAAATGTGTTCCGTATATGCATGTTATCCGGCATTACATTATTGGGTGGGATCCATACTACAGGTTCTTCTCCTCTGCATTGGAATTGAACATTATTACCAACATCCACGTTCTCCTCACTACTATTCCGATTGATTCGTAAATGTGCAAAACTGAAATTTTCTGCAATAACAAAATACATATTGAAAAATGTAATGATTATACTAGTGAAATTAATCAACGGATATCATACCACCAAAAGTAGATAAGAATTTTTCACAAAATATCCACAAATCGTGTATAATTAAATATTTCGAAGTTGATAAGAATACGTTCGTTAAAAAAAAACGGATAATGTATTGAAAAATATTATTCTTAATATATTTATATGTAATTAATTGCAATCTCATGTTGTACAATAAATTTCAATACAATGGAATCGGGTTGCAGTTGTTTATTTTGCATTAGCTTATCAGATAATAATTACATAAATACTTATTATGTATTTAATGCGGTGACCAAACGTTGTTTTTTTATATAATTCATCGGGATTAAAATAGTTATCGTATTTTTAATTAATAAAATGTCGTAGTATTATTTATTTTATATAAATAACCTTAACATTTATAATGGATATATAAACCAAACGATAAGAGTTTTACAAAATAAACAGGATAACTGTAACCACAACGAATATTGTATATTGGAAATACCGCAAATAATTAACAAAACTAAATTTATTTTGATAGATGATTCAGTTCTGAGAAATATTCTAATTTCTATGCATCCAACTCATTTTTGTTTACAGAATATGTCCACATCATCTAACACAACAAATTTCAAGGCAATTCATACTCAAAAATAACATAAAATAAATACATTTTTGTGCAATATCATAGATCAAATATGTTATTTATAATTATTTTGTCTAATATTTAAATAATATTAACAATAAAACTCACTCTTGTCTGAAATAATCGATATAAAGCATAGCAATGAAGCTGCAAAATGTTTGATATCCATCATCGATGAACAAAGACGTTCGAACTCATCACAACCACTATAGTAACTGACCCAACGATTGGTGATTCATGCATTCAGGGGACTTCAATGTTTATTATTTTTTATATATTTTTTTTGTCATGGTATAAATATTTTAACCGCAAAACGCAGCGAAACGCTTTGTTTAGCTAATCACGAGACGCTATGTAATATTTGGCGCGCAATTATAATATTTGTGCATTTAAAATATCTGAAGAGTTTTAAAAATACATATCTGCACAATATCATTCGCGAGTGTGTTTATGTATCGAAAATATTTCGAAACGCGTATGCATAACATTATCTGCAACAAAATTGCGATAAATTTCATACAAACAATTTTAAATAAGTTTCTTGGAATGTGATTTTATTTAGATCGATGCAACTGCGTTGCTAGTCGCACACAGATTTGATGATGATGATGATGATTGCGTATGGCTTTTACTTTGCCATTCTTCGCATGCTCGTCGTTGTTGGAGTTTCCTCCGTCATTTCGGAACACGCCAAGAACAACATTAGTTGGCTACGTAATCCAGGTGCAGGTTGATCCACTAGCCTTCCGGAGGGGCAAAGCCCTCTTTGGGCCGGCAGGCCAACATTGCACACCATAGTCTAAAACAGCCACCTGGTGCGGCATTACTTCCATCGGAACGAGTTTCCTCGTTGCCGCTGCAACCTGGGATTTACTTGCTCTGGAACTGGGCAGGACGGGCGAGTTTGTAGGAAGCGGAAATGTAGATGGGGAAACGGCTCGGAACTATCCCGGCATTTGCCTTTAAATGGCTAAGGGGAGCCGGGTCAACCTATTGGGATAGTCGCATCTCTACACCAATTACACAATTTGGCAGAGATACAAAATTGTTTCTATATACCTCTACGTATTGGTTATTCTAAAACATGCGTTTCTACGGACCTTGACGTGGTTAATTCTAAGCATGCTTTAAGTCCTGATCATTTTGACTGATTGCCCTGAGCATTGTCATTCCCTCGATGGTGTTTTCATATACACACACGCATATACATGCATAAACACGCACACACATATACATATACATCAGCCCTGTCGCGCAACAGCAATCCCCCTATCACGGGAAAGACTCCCTCAGAGAGGGAATGAGTAAGGTAAATAGTGCAGCAGGGTGAAACAACCTAAGAATTCTGAAACTAAGAAGTAAGAAGCGCTTAAATCTATATACGATTATTGTAGGTGGTAGATCAGTATGACTTGCGATGGCCGTGGTTCTTGTTTGATCTTCGCTTGATCTTAGAGGACTTTGTGAAGCGATGGGGCGAGGTGGTAATAATATTGATGCATGCAGGGGCCGCAAGGTAGAGGTGTGTGGCGAGTATTAGAAAACGAGAATATCTAATGATAATTGGGTGGTACTTCTCTCTGCCGACAGCCAGCGTACATACACACTTTAGTCACTGGTGTAATTAAAATATCAAAATTATTTTTTATTACGTTATGGTTCCTATGCTTGATTATATAGCTATGTTATTTTATTTTATTGCCCTTGACATATTCCTAAGATTTATCGTTTTCATCTGGATTTGTACTGCGTTTCGATGGAGCCGTCAAACGAAACAACAAAAAAAATGTCCCTCTTCGATTGCATAGCTTATGTAAAAAAAATGCAATACAAAAAACCCTCGGTCAGATTCCAGATGTCAGACAAAAGGGCGAGCATCTCATATTCTGCTTCGATGCCGTGGTTTTCAAATATTTAAAAATTAAATCTGTGTGCCAGGGAACGCAAACTACAATATAACGGGACAACGAACCGTTTTAATTACCAGAGCCCATCCAACCCGACTACCCTCCGCCTCCACTCGTCCAATCTCTGCAGAATATTTGCTAATCCGGGGATTAACCGGTCCAGTGACGGAGGTTGTCTGCTTAATTAGCACCTGTAATATATTACGAGTCGGGGTACGGTCGGCTCTCCCTCTCCTCGTATCGGGTTACTGTCATAGTCCATGAGGCTGGTTTGACATAGTCCAACGGGAAATATCACCGTGGTCCAGATTCTATATTTATTTACAATTATTTTGTATGAACGTGTATTTTTTTATTTAGCATTCTATGGCAAATATATGATTTTTTTAAATTTCGCGACTCCCGCGACTTCTTCCGACTCCCGAAAATGATAATAAAATATGAAAGAACGATATTTTGCCAACATTATGGAATTAAAGAGTAGCTGAAGAAGCTACACGTTATATCAAAATTTACTGAAATCTTTCTAAAAAGTGGTGTCATCAATAGATAACATATCTGATAGGGTATACTTTGTACATTGGCGGAGATAAAATTAATATTAAAGAATAAATACATTTTAATAATGAAAAAAACAAAATTACGAGATTTTTTTATTATTAAACCTAGTGCTTATTGATCTGTGATAATTTTATCATCTGAGAAGTTGTCCTATATTCAAAATTTTAACGTCTTTATTTACAGATTAATCATGTTGTTTTGATGAACGTAAATTCTGCCTATTTTTCATGAGATGAGTGATTCAAATTAAGTACCAAAATATTAAAGAATCTTCTATACGTTTTCAATTATTATTGAGAGTGTATTATTAGTATAGAAATTGTCATATAAAAAAAACGATGAAATGCACGAATTTATTGGAAGGCGAAAAAATCTATAAATCCGATAATCTCGTTTGAATTATTTTGCTAGCGAAGAATGTTGAAGATTTCATGGACGGAACACAGTCATTCAAGATCAGAAGAGAGCTTTTAAACACGGTTAAAATTATAGTATTTTGTACACATCATTTGTGGTCCAAAGTATCGCCTTCTTGCAGAGCATCGTGGAGACTGTTGGGAAGTAAGAAGCCCTCGTAGTTCCGCAACATTCGCAACTGGACTAGGTTTGGGGCTCCAGAATTGTTCCAGCTCGCCAAAAACCAAAATATGTATGGAGAAAGCAAAAAAAAAATATGGAAACGAAAAAGGCACCCGAACAATTTTTTTTCTAGAATTAACAAAATAAAATAATCATTGGGGACCTCATTTTTTTTGATTTTTCTCGAATAACTCTTCCAATATAAACTCTACATATCACAAACCTTTTCTATTTGTATAAAAAAGTCCAAAGAATAAATACTACAAACAATCATTGACTTTTATTGTCGAAATATAGCGAAAAAAAAATAAAAACAAGTATTCGCTTCTATCGTCACGGACACGATGTTTTTTCTCGTTCGCATCCGTTACGATGTGGCGTATGGAAGTGAAACCATGCGACTGACATGTGCGGCGAGAACTCAGTCCGCGGCAGGACGTCGCCAAGTGTGCTTGTCCAAATTATGAAGAAATGCTATTTTATTATTAGAACAACCCATTAAAAAAAAACAATATTTTGACTGGGGTCTATTTTACATTATAAATAGACCCCCTCGGACGACGCGGTTTTTTTCGAGCTGCCGCGACGGATCGGTTAACAACTTCGATAGCCAAAATCCATTAATATAGTAATGCTTTGTGTTTGGTGGGATTACACGTTTATGTCGAAGAATGTGATCAAATAATTACAGCGGATCGATATAGTCAACAATTAATAAAATTAAAGATAGAGCAGAATTAATAAATAACAGAAAAACGGTTTCGTCACGAAAATACGCGACACAAGCTGAAAAAATTTAACTAGGATGTTATCAAGCATCCACCCTATTCTACAGACCTTGGTCCTTCCGATTAGTATTATTCAGATTATTACAAAAAATGAAATAGTAAAAAAACACGTTTTGTACCAAATCAACCGAGTTTTATTCCAATGATAAGTTAATAGAAAGGTGAGAGAATGTTAAAAGAATCTATGGATATTATACAATTGATTAAATCAATAAAAAAACTATTAATTCATATAGAAAAACGTTAAAATTTTTCCATAACCAATTGATATCAGTTTTATTTATTTATTATCTTGCAATAAGCAAATGTTTTATGGATAAGGCTGCTTATTATCTTCAAA